>JAUZND010000828.1:0-13879 GCA_034780555.1 Coelogynopora nodosa | reverse complement strand
TATTTTATTCATTAGGTATAACTTACAATAATAATATATATATAACAGTATTTTCATATTTATATTAGCTATTATGTTCACGTACGAATGGTTAAGAGGCACTTATTGAAGATATGTGAGAGGATGGTTTAAGCACCCCGAGCTCTGTAACATGGATTAAGTACCTTTATTTCACTGATCTTTTACTAATAGATGCCAGAATTACACTTATACTTTTTACTTCCTTCGTAAGTGGACAGAGGGGGGCATACCAATTGAATTGTTCTTCAAATAAATTCAGTGTAAGATTGAACGTTGTAAAAAATTTATGACGCTGATTTTGTTACTCAGTTTCTAAAATTATTTTATCTAACTAAAAAATATAATTTTTAAAATGGCAGAAAAAATAGTTTTATTACTTGCCAATATTATTGGGAGCCCAAACTTGCAACAATAATAGAAAAATAAGTTTATCGTAAAATATATACATTTAACTTGAATAATAAAATTAATTATTAAATTAGAAAGTAAATTTAGAATAATACTTAATTAGCATTTATACTACTTATAGCATATTTACATAAGTAGTATATAACACAAAATATACTAACTGTTATAGAAGCTGGAATCAGATGCAAAAATAAACAAGTTATTTGGTTGTATTGATTAAAAGTTATAGTATATGGTTATTTACCCATAGTTTTATTTTCCTTAACAGAAGTTTATCACGTAATCAGGGCATAAAAGTTTTACTAATTGATTAATTTAAATAAAAATAACTTGTCAATTTTAGAAGCCATCTAAATACCAATTTTCAGCTTAATCGGATGACAGGAAGTTTTTTTTCCCAGGGGATTTACTCCTCTCCACAGAGTAATCCTACCAAATATATGTCCACGTACGAGTTAACAATTTGCTTGATCTCATTAGTGTTAAAAATGCTAAAAAAGGTTTTTTATAAAAAAAAATGTAAATAATTAATTTTATAATCTTTTTGTTATTATAAGTCTTCTAAGGAGCAGTTTTAATTTATTTAACACAAATGTAATAGTCAATAATTATTTCTCCGTATTATATAATATGTATAATAATATAATATGTAATAAATAATATATGTAATAATAGCGTTATTATCTTTAGAATGTGTTACATTGACAATATTAAGTTATTTCAGAATAAATTTGTGATACTAACATTTAATGAAATTGTAATAATTTACAAATTGAATTTGATAAATATTCTATTACTGTACAAGCTTCTGGCAAATATAGATAATTATCTTAACATACCTTTATTTTTGGCTTCTGGTTTTTATTTTATATGCATTTTATTAATATAAAGATTTATTGTATTTTTTATTCAACACTGAGCATGTAGTATGTTTCATTGAATGTAATAAGTATTTCTTAAAAGTAACTAAAGCCAAACACGACTCTTCTATTCATTATAAAGTATAAATATAATTTAGATTCGTATTCAGCTGCACTTCCAAAAAAGTAAACTTTACATATAAACATTTGTTAAGTTAATTAACAGTTACTCTAGTATGTTTTTAAGGTTGTATTATACGTGCGTTATGGCAGGGCACTCAATTTCAATTTATCAATGCGTATAAAATAACATACATTGGAATTGGCCTTATAAAGATATAATTAATGATCTGCAGATTGAACGAATATAACTGAATAATAATAAAATGAAACATTTACAGATTATCACAAATATTTAGTTCTGTAAGTGGAAAGTGTATATTTGAATTCGGGTGTACATAAATGAGCGAACTTTAACAGTCTTACATTTGTATTTGAATTTGAATTAAACATCAATTGATTTGTGTTAACTAGTCGTAAAAGATGGTATAAACAATTATCAAGACCAGCTAAATTATTAGATGTGGCTTTAGTATATATAAAATATATTTACATTTAATTATTGTCGTTACAGATTTTATGCTTCAAGTAATAGCAGGATATTATGTCAGAGACATAGGCGGTATATATAACGAGCCAGTTTGTAGAAAATTGGGCTATATATTATAAAGCAGCTTATCCTTGTGGATTATGCCACACTTAAATTGAACAAGTGCATATGTAACGCGATAAAAGTATTCTTAGATATACAAAGAAATCAAACTTAAAAGATGTGATTTGTTTTGCAAAAAATAAAATGATTAACATTTTTAAATGCTACATGTACATACTTATAAATTATATGTTATAAATTGATAGTATTCATTTCATTACTTAGAAGAATTACAAACTAATTGTGAACATGTAAAGTGTTTTCATGTCGCATGGGACAACTGAGCTTCACAATTCATTCAACTAACATAAAGCATGAGTTTGAAGGGAATTTGATTCCCCTGTTCAACAATTACCCCAATATTGTAGCTAATAGCGTCACTAATTATTGTTTATTTAAATAATATTAATTGTTTTCATAGTAACTAGCTGTATACCGCTTACTTTAAACAAAGATGGACGCAACTAAGAGACCCTTTCAAATACCACCAGAATTTGGTCTATATGCTGATAAACATGGAATATTTGATTTAAATAAGGTATTTCTGATTACCTAAATAAGTGATAAACGTATTTATTGACTTATAAAGTAATTTAAAAGACATTACGGCATTCATTAGATATCAAAAATATGTTCATGATGTTTCCAATTTATTGTATTTAACTAATAATTAGTTAATAAATAAAAAATAACTGTTAAACGTTATCGACATATTTTTTATATTAGTTACAATTATAATGATTATAAATTTTATAGTTGATGACTCAAATCTTTTTCACTTCTTTTGAAAACTATGAGACATAACTATGACTATGTGTATGAGCAAATTTACTTATTTATATTATATGACAAGTTAGTATATCATATTTATACTTCCTGAAAAAATTTAATTTTAAATTTTGATTAAAATATAACATATAATTATCATAAAATGTATATAATAATATTTTTATATTGGGTTCAGTACTAGTAGAACAATGCATTAAATAATATCTGCTGATAAGTTATTTTTTAACTTCTATAAATTAACCTTTTCCTTTCAGGTGACTCAACAATTAGGTCATAAAAAAAGTTGCTCCCACCAGCGGGTGCCCCTATTGAGTCACAGCTTTATTATGTAATAGATGCAAATCAATCTAAAAATAAATACTATTGAAAATTGGTTTAAGCTACCCACTGCTAGAGTGTCATATTTTTTCATATAAAATTAAATACCTGCTGCACAGAGGGGAAAATTTTCTGATTGGTTGAGCTCACCTATCATTGGAATAATTTGATGAAGAGTGGAAATCATGCTTAATTCTTATTGGTTTGTCAAATAATGCATTGAACTCACTAATATTTTCACTTTCATCTCTTTTATTGTTTTCAATTTTACTGACTCCTTACTCATATGTGTTATACATATTATTATTGTTATATTTAGAGTACTTTTATTTTGTATAGATTTATCAGAGTTATGGCAAGTTCCCCCACTGAAACTGTTTTGTATGTAGTAGTTGATTTTGCATAGATAATGTTTATCTATAGGCCTACATCATATATCATGCATATCTGGAAAAAGCTGAAAACTTGTTTAGAAAGGTTAGTAACAATTATTTATTATATAATATTATGCTCATTATTAGATTTAGATATGGTCTTAAATTTTTTTATAGATTTAAAAAGTTATAGGTATAGTTTTAGATCATTCTATATAATTTTGGAAAGATTTTTATAAATTTATGAAGATTAGGTATGCTA
This sequence comes from Coelogynopora nodosa, assembly GCA_034780555.1. Taxonomy (NCBI): domain Eukaryota; kingdom Metazoa; phylum Platyhelminthes; order Proseriata; family Coelogynoporidae; genus Coelogynopora; species Coelogynopora nodosa. Next base: position 10,135 of record JAUZND010000828.1, on the reverse strand, counting down.
TCCAAAACTTTCTATACTGTTGAATAATACTATAAAATAATTTGCTATGGGTAGCCTATGTTTCTATATAGACACTTATTTTTACACCTTTTATATCAAAATTATACTCCAAATATTACAATTTGGTATGGATTGTAATACTTTGTATTAATAACAACCAAAGTAATAGCATTATAAAATGCAGTACATATGCACGTTAGATACAGATAAATAAATATATATGTAATACAAATCTAAAACTATAGGGTAGTGTATAATTGCCATACTTTCAATGCGCCACTAAGCAATATTTGATATGGTATAATGTGCATATCTGCATGTATGGTGTATCTGCAAATATTATTTTATAATGTTGAATTGTGTCTAAAGTATAAGATGTGTGTGCTCAAATATTAGAAACCCCACGGTCATTATGTGATACTTGGCATACCATATAAATGATGAAAGACTTGCACTACTAAGGACTACTCACTTTTTTAACTACAACAAGCTAGTTAACAGCTAGACATAGCTAGATAATTAGGATGAATAATTTATTTGACTCATTTATTGTCAGATATTTATTTCATTTTATAAGTAATGATGATCAATCTACAACAATAATAAAATGATAGCCAACAGACTTGTTTATGGAAATTGAAAAATGGTCATCAGCTTTTATAAACATTTTATGTGGATTTGAAACAGAAAAAAAGTTTTATTATATGGGTACATTGTCAGCTATTCTAAAATAAGTTTTTATCTAATCTACTATAAAATAAAAATTATATTATGTAAAACAAAAAATAAATCAATACTTATGAATTTATTTTAAAAAATGCTGGAAATACCTCCAGTCTACATTATATAATAAAATATTTAAAAAAAAGAATAATAATAAGCAGCAGAAGCCATTTTGTAATTTATATATATGGTTTTTATGTCTAAATATTATTTTTTTATATAAACTTATATTCAGATTTATTTTTAATAAAATGTCAGCAATTTATTAAATTAAAATATTGTATTCTGTAAATATCTATATTACTTTAATAAATTATCTACTATTGTATATGTTAACCCATAACATTTGTTATTGAAACAATATTTTTAACTAGGTTTAATAATATATCTCTGTCAATTATTTTAATATAATAACTCTTTTCTTTTAAATTTAAGTGAAAATTGTTCATAATATCAATACTTCAATATGATATAATTTTTTTAAATGTACCACAAATGCTGTTAAAATATAAGGACATCTAAAATAAATAGTTTATGTAGTAGATAAATTGCAGGCAGGTGTTTAAGGTATGGTATATGTTTCATTTAAGGTTTTTAAACTTTCTATAATTAATATATAAACATTACAAAATTATTTTTTAAAATTTAATATTAAAATATAATCCTATCAGCCATCATTATTTTAATTCCATGATAAGAATATTTATTAATTTATAATTGAGTAAATATTTAGATTCATTATATGTTATGCTTCATTCAAATTAAAAGAGCAATGATCCCCTTTGGGTGGTTTTGTGATAATTTAAGATCTGTACTAATTTTTATTTATAAGTATAAACATTTAAATAATTATTATAAAGACAAATGAAAATGTATTATTTTTTAAGCAGTTAAATCAATTTTTTTAAATTATTGAAATTATAATATATTTTTTGTAATAAAAGCTATGATTTTAGTAATTTAAATCAAATTATTACTATTATTAGAATGATATAGGATTAAAAAACCAATTTGTGAATAATATAAACTTTCAAACATATTTTATTTTCCAACAAAATTAATGTTTTGTTTTAAAGTTAGTAAGCAATAATATTAATTGTTTATGTTTTCACTATTAACCTTAATTTATAGGTTATATACTTGTTTTATGGATTAATTAATTAATTTTATTTAATCTTTCAATTCAGTTTTACATTGTTTTGCCGGTTTTTGATATTATTTTAAATTGCATGACATGTCTCTTTGTGAACATTATCACTATACTTCAAACTACATTGTATACTGGCTGACTGTTGGCAGCTTGTATATACTATTAGAAACTTCCACAATTTCCACTATAGTTTGAGACATGTGGCTATGGTATCTCCAGTGTGAAGTGAACTACATTTTATAATATTTTATATTTCCGAATTGTTACCTTGTCAAAATGCCAAAATATTTTTTATAAACATAAATATGTTAATCAAAAAGCAAATCCATCGCAAAACAAAAAACCTTCTCAAGACATATTCTTCTTACACATTACTTTTTTAACATTCCTATTTGAATTTTTTATGAAATGTTAACTTTTATCTTAAGTCAATTATACTCTTCTAATATGAGTTTTGATTTGAATAATTTATTCAGATTAATTAGTTAATTGAAATTACTAAGTTTTAATAAATTTAAAAATGATTATTATGTTGATATAATATAATAAATGATGTTATTTTGAATTATTCTTTATTTATTCTAAATAACTCAATATTATATTTTGCACCACTCATATTTCTGATGTTCTCATGTAGTAAATTTTGTATTTATTTTAGATGGATGAATCTTATAATTGTCTAAACATTTTTAAAGATTTTCAAAATATTAATTTTTTAAATAAAAAAGAGCAATTTAGCTGTAATGCTGTTTGCATATATTATAGGTTTAATTATTAGTATATATAATGTATATAAAAATTATATATATCATATTTAAAATATTATTTACATTATTATTATTAATATTAATATATTTTAACTAATTCTTTCATTCCTTATGAATATATTAAAATTGAATATGCTGAAATTAAGAGATTTTTGTATCTAAAGTGTTATTATATCACCTTAATTTCGCTTTAAAATTTTTCTTTAAAATGTGTACAATTTTACTTATAAGTGATTCATGGAATAAATTTATTATAATAATATTTTTGAACATTGAAGCTTTACCAGTTTGATATTTTTCGTCGCAATATTATTATAAAAACAAATTGTTGCATGTTATTTTTATATAATTTAGTTTTACATACATGTTTTTTCAGTGTTTAATTTAACAGAGCATTATTTTTATTTTTATTATATATTTTATTATTTTATTTCAGAGACTTTTAGAACAATTAATTATTAACAAACCAGATGACCCTATCCAGTTTCTAATCGAAGCATTAACAAAAGAAAATGATGATGGTAGGCACAACTGACCTATAATTGGATCCAATTATTCTCTAAACATAGAATTTGTGTTATTATATTAAACACTTTGTGATGACCCATATTTACTTTCCCACAATTGTATAAAATAACGTATCATAACAAAGTAAAATATAATATAATAATCAATCGTTTAATATATTATGAAAAATTATGTATTTAAAAGCTCTTTAATGTTTTTAATATTAATTTTAAATTTAAATGCTCTTAAATACATTGTTTTTTCATCATATACTAAACTGTTGCTTATTATATATATATATATTGTATATATATCTATAATGTACATACAATATGTATAATATATAATGATTGTATAAAGCTTATATGGTAAGTGTGGTTACCATACTGACAGATTTATTCTATCTAATATTGGCTTATATATTACTTATAGACGTCATGGTAATATATTATTGTTTATTCTTACAACTTTTTACTCTCCTTCATTTAAGTTCCGAACATCCTAATTCTGGGTCCGCCAGCCTCTGGCAAGCACGTAATCGGGCGCATGTTGGCAGGCCGACTGGGGTGTCCGCATCTTACCGTTAAGGATGTTCTACAGCAGTCGCAACGCGAAGTCAAGGCACAAGCGGAGGAGCATCTTAGGAATAAAGAAGTGAGTTCGCCTATTGTGTAAACCACCAATACCTACTCTACATTAGACTATAGTATACCCCTTACTGATAGTATATTTCTTACTAATTTTTCCTGGTTACAGCCTATTCCGACCAGTTTGTGGGTGAAAGCTCTCAAAGAACGCACCAGTCTATTTGATTGCAACAGGAAGGGTTGGGTCCTATCCGGATTCCCGCAGACCAGGGAACAAGCTATCGCCTGTCAGAGCGAGGGAATTTTTGCAAATCATGTTGGTGAGTTCCATAAGACACTTGACTCTTTATTTATCGGACATCAACTGAGTTGTTCTTTATCTTTCGTGTGTTTGTGTGTCATTTTAGTTATTTTGGAAGCTCCGGACAGCGTCCTAATAGAGCGGGCTAAGGGAAAGCGAGTCGATCCCAAAACTGGCGGTGAGTTATATTCTTCTATATAAAGCAAAAAAAAGAATTGTTGAAAGTTACGAGTTGTATGTAGATATTTGTTCGCATATTTTACGAAATCAAAATGTCATATAGTGGTGTTATAACAAGAAACATCTGATGTTAAACGAGGAAAGTTAAGGTGCAAGTGTAATAAATTTGACAACCAAAGGATACACAAAACATAGCATTGATAGGCATTCTAATGTGATCATTATACATATATATATACAACATGCACATGTTTTCTGTGATAAAGGACCTTTATTATTGAAATATTTATTTCTAAAGTTTTTAGTTTATTTATAATATTTACTTGACGAAATTAACCAAATATTTCAAAATTAACGCAGTTATAAAGTAAAATTGTACTCACAAAAGATTTTTTAATAATTGTAAATTACAATTTCTATGAATTTTATTATTTAGCAATCAATTGTTTTATTACCATGTATCATAATTATCATTTCAATTTATATAACCAATCATTCCATATTGTCATCAATTTTTGTGTAGTTATACTATACTTACATACGAAACTAATATTGTGGGTCTTTTAGAAATATATATACCAATATGACATATGGGACCAAAATGAAAGGACCTATAATTAAAAATACTAACTTCTAGCGGACGTAATACTAAAGTTTAACATATTTACTGATTCTTCTTAATCGGGGAATATTAACGTATGTAGTAAATAAAGAAGTGATTAAAATATTTTCAAAATTTTTGTGGTTAAAAATAAGAATACGCTTTTTGACAAAAATGTTAACAAACTGGCTTTTTATTTAGGTAAAGAAATGAAAATATACTTATAAAATACGCTACTTTCCAGACATCTACCATGTTAACTTCGACCCGCCCATGGACGTCGAGACCGGCCAACGACTGGCCGAAGTGCCCGGAAACACCCGGACCGAGATGCCCTCCCGCCTGGCCGCCTTCCACCGCACCATCTACCAACTCTCGCTCAGCTACAGTGGGGTGCTAGATCGTGTCAACGCTGACCAGCCGATGGTGGATGTGCTCACGCGGGTGCTTGAGATTGTGTTGACCGGGGCGAGGTCGGTGGCCCCTCGGAACCCCTACCTGCTGCTCCTGGGGCCACCTGGTTCGGGCAAAAGCACGCAAGCCACCCTGCTGGCGAGCAAGTACAAGGTGGTCGATGTGGACTGTGGGCTGTTGGTGAAGCAGGCCATTGCGGATCAGTCGAAGTTGGGCAGTGTCATGCGCTCGTATGTGGATAGAAATGCGCCGGGTGAGTCATTCATTGAGGCTGTATAGTTGAGGATAGTATAACATTGAGGATAGTATAACAGTGTAATCCACTTTAAACTAGCACGTTTATTATTACAAGCGAAGTACAGTGGTTTAGGAAAAACTTGTTTGTAAAGGCATTGCACAAACCACGGTTGTAACAGGAAGTTTTAGAATATGTGTTATAAGCTTATAAAAATCGAATATATTTAGCTGAATGGCAAGCAAATTACCATAAGCAAAATAACTAGTAATTGCACAAATACAGTATAATAAAATTCAGCTTAACGACCAAATTCAAGAATTTAACCCTTATGTAACATTCACATATTCAGTTAATCTTTTTGCATTGTTTAATTGGATAATAGAAATAGTAACATTCCTTGTAAATCTCTGGTATCACAACATCGATTATATTAAGTAAATTTTCATGATCTCTTAAATCTTTTTATAAGCTGGTAATACTGTTTGTATGTCTGCTCAGCGAAAAGTTTAAATATTTAAGGACTGTGAGGCTAAAAAACACCAGGCTTTTAAGTCACATCTACTGTTCGTGGTTTCAAACACTAATGCTAGCAAGTATAATCTGTATCCATATCGTAATTAAAAGAGGTCTACCTTAACTTTTTGTTCCGTCTATATTTCTCGTTTTTCCAACAGTACCCGACCCGATCATACTGCAACTGCTCAAAGACCGACTGTGCAAGGTGGACTGTCTCACCAGGGGCTGGGTGCTCCACGGCTACCCGCGCAATCGCGGCCAAGCTGAGCAGCTCGATTTGGCTGGCTTCCAGACCAACAGGTTCCTAGTCTGCCTTCTTGCCTCACCTTATATATTATGGGCCTTCTCCATTGTCCAAATATTCCGAAGGGATATATTTTGAATTGTTTAAGAATCTGAATATTACACTGACAAAAACTACTAAAACGGCTTTTCAGTATTTATTTACGATATTGAATGAAACAGGATTAAAAAGGAAGTACGAATCAAAATTTTTAAAAAGTGTTTAATTTCTATATTAATATTGTTATTTAAAACAATATAAACGGCAATTTATGAACAAACATTTAAAACATATATTTTTATTACTTTAATTTACTTTATGGTATAATTATGACATAATTGTTTTAATTATTTAAGAAATATATTTAAAAACAATTGTTATTATTTCTTGTAGTTGGAATAACGTTGACCAATATATCGCGCGAGATTATATTTTAAATCTTCTCTTTCGAAAACTGCTTCGAAAGATAGATTTTTATCTCCATAATATGAACTACATCCTTTCAGAATCGATGGTATTACATGACTGCAGGAGGTTGGCAGCTGATAGCATAATTATCTATTGTTGTTATAGTTATCAAACTCTATCCTGTATTAGACTTAATATCTTCCGGGACTGGGGTGAAAACCACTAATCCCTGTCAAGACTTATGTTATAAGTTGCAGTCATAAAACATTTTTTTAAGAATTACATTGTGTAAATAAAAGAGTTTTATTTTCAAAATAATGTTATGCACACGAAGTAATTGGATTCCATTAAAAAACATATTTAATATCTTGGTACGTTGGTGTTGAGTCATTAACATTGTTTAACTTGTATTAACATAACTTGTCTCGACATAATTTGTCTCCACACATAACTTGTCTCCACATAACTTGTCTCCACATAACATGTCTCCACATAACTTGTAAAGATGGAAAGTAGAAATGTTAAATAAAAGTAACCTAAAATATTATAGAAAAGTCAAGAAAGAAATAAAAAGTAATAAATTATGGCAAAATAATAAAGAAGAAACTATAATTAGATTTTTTCAGAGTGGTGTGATGACAAACAGAAGAGAAAATAATTCAACCTGTAAACATGTAATATTCTAGCATACTGCAAACAATTTTCAAAGAAATCATTAAAAAAACATAATCTTCAAATAAATAAGAAAAATGAAGAATATACAACAATACAAATTCTACAACTGAAAAAAGAAAATAGCAACATGATTAAATATCTTATTGAAATAAATAAATTACAAAAATTAATAAGACAGAAGTTCCCAGAAGATTGTAGTTCCCGGAGGTAGTGATGGTATGGGCCTTTCTGGTCAATAAGACAGCTGTGAGGAGGCTCTGAGGCCTGGTTATGTTTATTGTGCTTTCTCTCTTTATGTTGCGTACCGTCTCAAAGGTTATACACTTCATCGTAACCATTACCGATTTAGAGATTTAGACTATGATGGAATTTTATTTAAACCCACAGTCGATTTTATCAGGCACTAATCTGGTCCATACACCCCCCTCCCTCCCTCCCTCGCAGAGTCTTCCTACTAGACATCCCGAGCCACGCGGTCGTGGAGCGACTGACCAACAAGCGGCTCGACCCGGTGACGGGGACGCGCTACCACCAGATCTACAACCCGACCACTGAGGACCATGTCCAGTCGCGGCTGGTCCAGAACGCCGCCGACGGAGAGACAGCTGTCCAGCGCAAGTTAACCAACTACGCAAGCGATACCGAGGATCTCACGGACTACTATGAGACATTGCAGATAATTCCCGCGGATCAGGACATCCACGCGGTCTTCGAGATGATCGAGGCTGGCCTGGTCAACCAGATACCAACCAAGATCAGTGAAACTGTCGACTGAACCCGGATCCTCTGTCTACTATATAGGCTGTGCTACTCACTTTCCTTCATTACTGATTCCTATGTGATTTTGTTATAAATCCTCTCTCCCCTTCTCTCAGAACCTCTTCACTCTCCGTCCACTATTTGCTCTATTTGATAAAAATAATCTGGTACGCACTGGTCATGTCTTTATACAGTAGTTTACTTATTATTGGTGTTTATAGATATGCATTATCTGTGTTGCTTTCTGAGCTAATAAATTTGTATTAAATATTTATGCCTCTTTTTTTATTTCTCTCTATGCATTTTTGGTTACTGTTTAGATTTTTGTTTTATAGAATTTATGTTAGCTATTTTTTGAGTTATTTTGATGATATTTTTATACTTTTTGATACTTTAGAATAACGGATTTCGAAATAAGCATCATAGTTGGATAGTTTTATAAAGGTTAATTTCACATAGGAGAACATTAATTTCATTAATTTGAACATATATATTTATTCAAATCGACTTAGAATTAATAAATAATATATATAAATTATTATTTGGTCGTTACTCATACTCTTCAATATTTCTAATTTTATGGGAAATGACTACTTTAACTATAAGCTTGCTAAGTAAGTTACAATATACGTCAACTAAGAATTATAATCCATGAATATGGGCGCTTGACTCACCGGGACCAATCTTTCTAGTGATTCCTTTTAAAATGATTAATTTTATGTCTAATGTACTACATTTACTACAGATGTAATACTAATATGTTTTGTTTATATTTAAAATCCAGTTGAACAAATTATTTTAACTTTTAATGTCACATTTTTAATTATCGGGTTATATAAAATTCTTTTCAGCATATATCATTTTCATTAAAAAATGGCACTGAATTTATCCTATACCACAAAAATCGCGGCCTACATTCGCAATCATCATCTACCCGAGATATATGAAGTAAGCTTTTAATTTACCATTGAACAATTGAGAAATATTGTATAACATCAGATTAAATACTCATACAAATGAATTGCTTGTTCTAATTTAAAACCATAATTTATAAAATGTTGTTCTTTAACATGTGTAGCCAATCTTTATTTTTGTATTAATCTTTACTAATTTACGAAAAATAAGTTTTTAAATCATGTTATATAATTGTCAAATATTTGGCCATCTTTTACATGGTTATTATTTATCACAGAAATATAGCTCCTCTGACCCCAATGCCATGTTCTCTATTGTTGTTCTCTTTAGGCGCTATTGAGCGGTATTGCCATCATGAAACCGGACAAGCCGAAACAGTGGATCGCAGAGAAGTTACGAATCATTCAGTCCATGGATGTTGGTGACGTGGAATGGTCTGTTCTTTGCTCTTCGTGTAGTTATATAATGTTCAGTTGAATGTAGATGTTGATTGATATACTTATAGTGGAAGTTGTAAATGTAGATATTGAATTACTTTATACAATATAGTTAGCCTATTATTTCTTCAATTAAGGCCCTTAGCTAGGATTTTTAATTAGGGTATTCATAACTAATAATTTTTTAACCTTAAAAGTTGTTTGAATTTTTGTATTTTTGAAATTAAATCTCTCGATCACGATCCAAATTAATTGATAACATTATACTTATATACATTTATACATACGCACATCAATATTATTGTTTTTTTAATTTAAATTTGTTTAGCTTGAGACAAACCACATCATATTTATTGTGAAATATTACCTACAATTAAAACAAAAGCGCATTAGTTTATATGTACAAAGTAAATACAAATAAATTTTTATTTACAGGAAAAGGTAAACCTATGCAGTGGTGGATCTTGTTGTTGTTGTTGAAGTCCGTATATAAGCCTCACGCCATCAAATGGCAAGCGTAGGCTAACACCGTCTCGGGTTCTTCGAAAAGAGAGGGGCGGGGAGGGTTCTCGTTGTCACGGTACGGGGGTGATGTTTTTTTGAGTGATGTTGATGAGCGCCTCTCGTAGGTTTCTGCGAGTAGTTTGTGAGTAGTGGCTTCATCTTTGTATCGA
>JAUZND010000827.1:0-13880 GCA_034780555.1 Coelogynopora nodosa | reverse complement strand
TGGACAGAAGAATCTGGCGACAGCTGATTAAGTGACTATAAACTAGCTAAACTAATACCTGTTGTTTTACTGTACTAGCACTCTTTCCGGTTCTATTTACTTCTGTATACAGTTTTCATAATTTGAACATATCGATGCTTGTAAAAATGTATATTGTCCTAATAAACTGAATTATAATGATGAACCCTATAAAAGTATCTATTGTAGAATATTGATTATTTTTTAGTAATTTGTTTAGATTTCGATATTAATTAGGCCATTTTTATCAAATAACAAAGATACATCACATGATACTCTGATGTTATACTATTCAAATTGGGTTATTTGACGATTTGTATGGGGTTTTAATAAGTACATACTTGCATTCCAGTCATCAGTAGGGAGACTAGGGTACCTGATGAGAGCTGAATAGCTCGAAACCGGTAGTACTTTGTCTCTCCGCTGTTTGTACAGGCTCTGCGCTTAGTGCTTACTTATTAATATGATTGATAAGGTGGTTGGACACTTTCCTGTAGACAATTGCTTTCCGTTACATTTGTTGCTAATTCACGTGACGTGAACAGCCGGACACTCATCTCAAAACTGTTACTTATAACACTATGTTTTTTTTACAATTTTGTGAAAATAGTGATTAAGATTAAAAAGTTGTGTCAACTAAATGTAGCTTTATTTAAATCAATTAATTGAAAAACAAACATTGAATTTTTCGCAGAACAAAAACAGTGTATACAAGTAGGTTAGCTTAATAATGTCAGTATATATTTGTCTTAGTCTGAACTAATTGCAGTTTAATCTGGCTAAATGAAGTGTCTCTCACTATAATAATTCTGATCATTTTATGAAGTAAACTGCTTGTAGCTATAACAATTAAGTTATCTAGACATTTGTTATTATATTATTTGATACCATACAATGCATGTTTTAATTAAAAGAAATGTTTCTTTGAGATGTATTTTTAATTACCAGATTACTTATTTTATAAATAAGGATCAATACGATTATATAACTATATTTACATAGTGTATAGTTAAACAAAATTGTTTTTTGTTTATTAAATATATATATTAATGAGAGCAACTTTCTGGTTGGACCAATTTCCCCGTGGAAGAATATGTCCCGGATATTCTTAACGGGATAAGCTCAACATAAAAACAGTTACTCATCACTGTATGTAACAAAATATTCTTGAGATATTCCAGCCTTGATTAGAAGAACTTTACTAATTGGAGTGATTATTCAAATTTCCCTAATAGGATTTTCGAAGGGCAATGTGATGGCACTGTTTAATTTTGACCAAGCGGTTTGTGTGTACATCACACAATGTGTAACACAATTCCGAATACAGATTACAACATCAGAAATTAGAAAATGAATGAACTGTTGTCAATTATAAGGTATTTATTAAAAAACATATTATTGTCATGTGAATATCAGAGAAAAACTTTTCTGGACGATCGCACGGATTGTTGTTGTACATGTCATTGTTTTACTTCCATCAATATCTTTATCATTTAACATTTACGATATAACCCTCACTATACAACTAGATGGATATAAAAATGTTTAACTATAACGTGGATGTCTTTCTATCCCTGTAAACTATTTACTATGTTTCTATATATTGTAATTAGCTTAGAAATTTTAAAATCATAGTAACGATTTGTTCACTGTACACCCAGGTCTTTTGAAGAATTGATTTAAAAATAAGATGGAGTATCATTTTATTTTATAATCTCTATTCATTTAGTTTTAGTTATATTTTTATTTGTAATATATAAAATGGTTTACATTCGGAAATGTGCTCCAATTTTCGTTTATTCCCGACCACACCGTCTGCAACATTGTATTGACCTATATATTGACCTATATATACATGTATTGACCTAATAAGGATCTATCAATTCACTACATTATTCTTAATCTTTTTAACCTGATTTGCTTTAAATGTATACTTAGTATTTGTTATTTGTAAACATGTAATCTATCATCATGAAATATACAAGTTAGTATTAAGAAGTTGTGAGCATTTCATCTGGCAATAAATACGACCTAAGATGCAGAGTGACAAGGCAATCACAGTTTACTGGTGGCGTACAATTGAATGTCATTTTATGAAATAAATTTTATTTTGCTTTCAAGATTATTTCAATTGAAGATTCCACTATTTCGACGGATGTAAAATATAGCACTTTAGGTGATACAACAACAATGGCGACTGATACAACCACAATGGCGTCTGCCACAACCACAATGGTAGCTACTACGACAACAATGGCGTCTGATACAACCACAATGGCGCCTGAAACAACCACAATGGTAGCTACTACGACAACAATGACGTCTGATACAACCACAATGGCGTCTGATACAACCATAATGGCGACTGATACAACCACAATGGCGTCTGATACAACCACAATGGTAGCTACTACGACAACAATGGCGTCTGATACAACCACAATGGCGTCTGATAAAACCACAATGGCGACTGATGCAACCACAATGGCGACTGATGCAACCACAATGGCGACTGATAAGACCACGGTGACGACTGATACACCCACAATGGTAGCTACTACGACAACAATGGCGTCTGATAAAACCACAATGGCGACTGATGCAACCACAATGGCGACTGATGCAACCACTATAGCGACTGATAAAACCACTGTGACGACTGATTCAATCACAATTACAGCTACTGCGACTACTAAGGCAGCTGAAACAAGCACTGTTGGATTTGTATCAGTCGCATCTATGGGTACCACCACCGCAAACATGTTTTCTGAGGTATTTCGCTGCATATTTGTAACAAATGTTAAGAAGATTGTAACAATGGTGTTTCTGACACAATTAATTTTCTATTATATACACAGTCATGGCCGAAATAAAATGCCCGTTTACAATAAAAACTTGTGTGTGGTTTGCTGAATGTATCGGGCCATTGTCCTGCAGAAAAATGCCATCAGCTGGTATGATTGTGTGCCTTATTGGTAGTAGATTGTTTTCAAGAATGTCAGTATATCCTCTTGCATTTAAATTCCATTACCTTCAAATTTCTTTCAATTCATTCAATTCCCTTTGGTGTACCAATAATTAAAATGTACGCCATCCCATTACATGTGTGACAGAACTATTAGGAACACTGAAGACATAATCATCATCATATCAGCAATTCATTGATCTATGAAAATACTGCACACCTTATTGTTGCATACAAAACATTGATTCGTCCGAGAAAACGACTATTCCCCATTTCTCTCTCTCTCTCTCTCTCTCTCTCTCCAAACGAACATTTCTTCAGATTATTCACGTCTTTGATGTTTATGTCATTCTGACAACTTCGTTTTTCTAACTGTGTAAAAGACTTCAGACTGAGACACGACGTCTGCGTTGTCGTTCAACAGCGTCGACAACGTCTGAGAAACAACATGTATGTATTGTTTTATTTTATTGGCTGAGGCAAATGGATTATCTCTTGAGACTTGAACAATAATGGCATCCTCTTCCCCGGGTTATCTTTTTCTTCCAACCACAACGACTTTGATTGACTTCTTGTTCGTCTCTCCAGGCCCAATTGGTAATTTCTGCAAGTACTTTTTAATAGTGTTCGCAGATATCTCAAGGCACTCAGCAATTTCAGGCTTTGAAAATCTTGCATGATTTGTAGGGCATTGATTTTGTCTTTGATAAAGTCAGATAAATCATTATCCCGAGTTGCTATGTTAATGAAATTAAAATATTATATTGCATGAAAGTTAGAGGACAGGAATATTGCTTAGAAACGTGTAGGTATATGAAAAAACAAAGAGAAAATAAAACCAAAACATCTTATAAACCATCGTATTTTTAAATGATTATTTTTTGTTCTATAAGCGGGTACTTTATTTCGGCCATGACTGTATATATATCTGCAATGTAATGTGTTCAAGAGACAATCGAAGACAACCTGCCAGCTTTTGCCTATTCTTAGGCGTAACATAATATATTTTGCTATGTTAAATATATTTAATAACTTTATAAAATAATTATTATAGAAACATGTGCCACGGTAAAATTTTAAAACTTAGTGCAGCTTAGAAAAAGAATGAGGTTTCAGGTGGGAATTAAAGGGGAGTGGTGCGTAGCGGTCTGCTACAAGTACAAACAGTAAACAAATGATGTCTGTATGATGTTAGGACATCGGGGAGATCTTATTATACTTGCTGGGTTCGCGGTGGAGTTTACAAGTATAAACATAAATGATCACATTATTTATTATGTATTTTCTAAACTCTGCATAGCCCATACACATAAAAATATGAAATATGGTAAATTGTGGATAAATAGATAACTAATATTCATCTAATGGAAACAACCTGTTTTTTGTGTCAACATGTTGATCATAAATTGGTGAAAATTGATAGAATTGACAAAAACAAGATAAAACTTGTATACATTGTATATGATAAAATCATCAAACAGGATTTCAATTTGTACATTATGTTCAGTGACGCCTATCAATATCTCGAATAATATTAACGATAGTACTTAGACCAATTGAAACTACTAAGACGTTTTATTGACCTATTTTCAATTATAATATGAGCTGAAACATCACTGAGATAACCACAGTTTGCTAGCTGAAAATGTCCCTTTGTGGATTTTAATAAGTCGATCAACTGAACACATGAATCGATAAATAGTTTCTGCTTGATTAATCAAATATGATTGACACATTTATACATGAGATACTTCTTAGTTTTGTTTTATTTCTTGTCTTTCATAAAACGTTACAACACCGCCTCCCTACATCTAGCAAGACGAGTGAAATTATATTAATTAAGAATAAATTTAAAAACATGTTTTTCTTGTTTATAGTCGATGTCTTCAACAAGGCCATTGACAACAACAACGAGACATAGTGAAGACTTAATCACAACTGAAGCTCAAAATACGGTTGGTATTCTGTTTAAATGTTACCTTTTGACAATTCTTTATTGTTATTAATTTAACCATACATTGTTAGCTGTTATTATTGTTAAAGTTTCACTTATGGTGGTAACTTTTTCTAATGCCTATTTATATACATACTATAATATAGCTATTTGAATTAATGTAACATGTTTGCTTATTTCACCAGTAAGCTGTGTTGACTTCGCTCACAATTCTGCATCTTAACATCAATGTGGTTTATAAGTCCAATTTATTGCCTGTTTTTTAACCTACAGTAATATACTACTTACAAGTTACTACTTACAAAAAAATACTTCTAGGGGAATAATGGATATTGACGACAAGAATTGTAAAAAGATTGTTGTATACAGCAGTTAAATAATCTAAAACTCACTTTAATTTTCAAAAAATAAAAGTGTAAACAATTTTTTTTGACAATTTTTAGTTCACGATCTTTTTACATGATTTGTACGCTATTCTCAATATATTATGTTCTCTTTATGAATTAACCATATCGTATATTTCTTCATTTCCATTTACAGTCGGGCCCCACATCAGTGGTAGGTGTAGTCACAGTAATTGTTTTTGTTAATTCCTATTGCAGGTTACATAATCGTATTATGCTCACTTTTATAGTTTGCTTTTACCTCCTCCCTCCTCCCTCAGTCCTCCCTCATAACTTAGTTAGCTGTTTTACTCTGTTTTGTACCTTTGTATACATTAATTATCACATATTACGTTTTGTGGGAATGGTTCCTCGTTATTCACTATTTTAAACATTAATTTTGTTAACATTCTCAACATTCAAACAAGCTACAGCTATAAATGTATTCTAGTACATTGTTTTTTTGTCAAAATATATAGTTACATAGAGGATTATAGTATTTTTGCCAGTTTACTTTTTATTATCATATTATTAGTAACATTAAGATGTTAGAATAGTTATGGTTAAGTTAGTTAGTACATATTGAGCCACATAGAAATCGACAACAAATATAGTTTTGTTCATTATTACAATTGAATTTAATTGTTGGAATTTAATGCTTCTTTCTTGTCTATCTATATATTCAATATTAATTTAGCAGTATATAAACTACATACAATATATGTGTAGGATATATAGGGCCTCTGATAGAAAATACATTACATGCCACGCATGCAGCATACATTGCGTTAATATGGGACAATGATGATAAATATTAACAATTATTTTTGGAAATAACTCGTTTGAATATTAAACAAATCTTATTGAAATATAGGATAATTTATTTTAAAAAAATAGAATTAGAAATATATTTAATAGAATAATTTTTCAAAGTATATATTTATCACTATTAATTTTAATTAGTTTATTTTCAGTTATTTTCTATTAAAAATTCCATTATTTTTGCTTATAGTAATTATATGTGATATAACTTATACATTTGTAACATACTACCAGAGTCGTTTTCACCAAGTGTGTCTCGTTGTTAATGTGTACTAAAAACAATCTTATATGTTTTGAATTTGGCACAATTGAAATAGTGTTGACCTAATTGAAATAGTGTTTACCTAATTGAAATAGTGTTGACCTAATTGAAATAGTGTTGAACTAATTGAAATAGTGTTGACCTAATTGAAATAGTGTTGACCTAATTGAAATAGTGTTGACCTAATTGAAATAATGTTGACCTATTTGAAATAATGTTGACCTAATTGAAATAGTGCTGACCTAATTGAAATAGTGTTGTCCTAATTGAAATAGTGTTGACCTAATTGAAATAGTGTTGACCTAATTGAAATAGTGTTGACCTAATTATCTATTGAACTGTTAAATTTATTTGGTAGCAATGTTTTTGATTAATATTCTATTATTAAAATAAATGTTAGTCACAATTTATAGGTAAACATTAACATTTGTAAGTGAAAAATAAATTAATATGTAGGTAATTTGTATTAAAAACGTTATTGTTTCATCCAATTGCTCCGAACTATCTGTCTCACTGTGACGCTCAGTTTACTAACAATATCCTATTTAGAACACTTATTATTATTTTTACACAATGTACAGTATAACAAAATTTCACCCGTATAGTAATCAATATATTTATAAAACGACACACTTATATTGCAATTAAAATTACAAAAAAGGAGGAAGTAAGCCTATACAGCAATAAAATACATAGGTAGTATATAACAGTAGTATATAACATAAGTGAATATTATTCACATGATATGCTGTGAATACACTATACAATTACCTAAACATTTTAAACATTTATCTTATACAAGTGCATATAAATCAAGTCGTATTTTTCATATTCATTACCAGCAAGCAGTGATATAAATCCGCATTTTTATATAATATACAGATTGAAATAAGTTTTGTGAACTAACATATTACTGTTCTTAACAATATCCATAACAATTGCAAGGGTTCTGTGGCGAATCAGCCCTCTTCAATCATGAGTAATCTCACAATCATTATTAAATGAAAAAATTGATAAAAATAAGCTCTATTTTTTGCCTATTAGTAGTAGTTTTACAACCTTTAGCAGAAAAATATATTTAACGTGCCATTACAAGGTCCTGTAGCAAGCATACTAAACATTTCCAACTGTGTCAAAAGTAGAAAGAAAAAAATATTTTTTAAATAAAGATCATATTATAAGTTTGTCTAAAATGTATTTTTTGCAAAACGTGATTATATATTTTAGACAAAATATGTTATAACTATTGTGATTATATAAAGATTTTTGAAACTTTAGATTTTTTAAAAATTTATATATATATAAATATTTATATATGTATACAGTCTACTCTGTCTAAACTGAAATTTTGGCACTACAGGACTGATTATCAATATTGGATAAACCATAATTGCCTAAACTTGACTTTTGACGATTTTTTGTCAAATACATTGATTTACTGTGTATTTACCATAGTCTAAACCGGGTTGAGAGATCATTGCAAAAAACACTATACTGCAATGCAAGACTCAATTAAATACATGTTAGTATTTATTAAAAGAGACTTTCTACTTTCATTATTTATTTTGGATAATTGTTTATACTATATAAATAAATATACAGAATTTATCAATTTTTTAATCTTGCCTAAACCGGAAATAGGTTAGACCGGATATAGTTTTGCTGCATTTTGCTTGTCTGGTTTAGCTAGAGTAGATTGTATATATTTATAACACAGTTTTACTTATGGAAACAAAGATATTTAATGAATACAATAATACCAAAACAAATTATTTGTTTTTTACAGAATAACTCAATAACTCAGAAAATATTTTAGTTCACCCTATAATGACAAGTTTTACATCTGTAAAAAATTGGGAAAAGGGGAATTTGGAATCTCTTGCAAAGGTCGTTTATTGCACTCACGCATTATGGTTTATTATCTCCATATATATTTATATTGTATTTGTATGTATATTTATATATATATATATAAATACATACATGTGTACATATGTTATTTGTTAGTTTAGTTCATCGTTCTGGTTTTCTCAATTTAAAGTCGATATTGAAATATGTCGTATCTCCGTTGCGGCATACTGTAATCAAGTATTGAAAAGGGAGCTCTAAAGTTTAAAAATACATTTATTAGGAAGTACTCTACATTTTCGGAATACTATTCTTTTATTTAGAAAGAAATGAAGAAATTGTGTTTACCTATTAATATATATATATATATATATATATGTATTGAAACTGTTAGCAGCTCCTGGCTTTTACATTATTTCATTGAATTCTTTAATAAGGTTTATATGTTGTATGTACTGTTCATATGTTTTGTGATTTATTTCCGTAAATTTATTTGACGGACTTTAAAACTTTTACCTTTATTCGATGGAATGACCTTGTCAATGATAATTGCCGCGTTAGCATTAACTATCGCTCATTATAGAACGCAAAATAGTCCAAATATAAGCACGGCAATCAATAAAATTAATTTTAAATACATTGTAAGTTGTAAAATGTTTATTGGTTGTAATTTTAATGATTTGCATTTATATTTTTATTAAAATACAATATTTATTTTCTTGCAACTAGTTTTTATGGTCAATATTATTTAGTGATGTAATTTTTATAGGTTAGAAAACGATTATAAAATGTAAATTATCAAATGAACCTTCCTGATCTTTATGAGTTTTTCGTTAAATATTCTTTGATTACAAGTATACAAATTTGTTTCGACTAATGTTTTGCCCAAGTTTTGCAGCGTTTAGATACATCCAAGGGATTCATCCATGCTATATTTCTTAACATTTAACAAAAATTATATATTTTAAAACAAATTTGTTTTCATACATACAACATAACATAAGGATTGGCTTTCTAAAACTTGTTGGACAACGTGCGCTCAACATATTTAATGTTAATAGTATGACTTCATATTTATTTTTATTTACTTTCTATTTAAAGAAAAATTATTAACGTTCTACACTTGGATACGCCCAAAAGGGAGGGTGTTCTAGATTCGCTTTTCTACACCAACATGTTTCAGTTCCTATAATTATAACAGCAAGTTGATATCTATTTTTAAATATTCTTCTGAAGCATTTTAAATGGCAACACAATTAGTTGCGCAATTATATAAAATCTATATACCATTGTTTTTTTAACTAATGTCTTATTATGAAATGATCCTAGCGTTTTGGCTATAAACTTCAATACATATTTAATTTGACGACTTTTAAATTTATAATGGTTGCATGAATTTTAGGAAAAGAAATTATAAATATAATTCAATATATAAACACGTATATAAATTTACATATATCTCACCTAATCATTATTTCAGTCACAAGCTTTGAAAGCTACTCCTTAGAATCAACCCTATCCTTACTACCATGACCATTAACTTCATAATTTTAGTAAAGAGAATAATTATTAAGATTAATGAGTTATCAAATTACTGTGAAGCTGTCGCTATTGGTTAATTGTAATTGCTTGATTTACTCTTCCACCCCCCACCCGACTACACTTATCCAACTGTTTAAGAATTACGACATATGACGGAAAAAAAATTATAACAAATTATGGCCTTTAATATTGTTCGGACCAGTACCAACATATTATTAAAAAAATCTTTTTCCTAAATTCCAACGTAATCAGATTCATGTTACATGTTTTTCGTAGTCATAAAATATTATATTTAACTACTATGCCAAGTTTCACAGTCAAGTGATTATCAAAAGTTCACGATCTTAAAATCCACTTTATAACTTGATCCGGACAAAAGCTTATATTTTAAATAATATTGTTCAGTTTCTGCCCTATGGATGAAAACGATCTCCAATAACAGAGATTTTTAATAAATTTTGTTGGTTGTTTGAATTACAATCAGTTTTTAAAGCGTAAAATTAAGGATGATACATTAATTTTTCATATTTCAAAATGGGCCTTGTATGACGTCATTATATTTTTTTATTGGAGACACGGTATATGTTTACCAAATTTCAGTTAAATCAGTCAATAGAAACATGATTTATAGGGGGTGTAAAACCCCTCCCTCCCAGATATTACACCGTACAAAAAAACGAAAATATTGTGAAGGATTACTTTTGAGAACGATAAAATCGACTCTTTATTTTTTCAATTTTATTCGCTGTAAACGTTTTATAAGTTTATTTATTTAATTCTATCATCAATTTAATAGTTATGTTATATCCGTTATATTTGATGCATATTTACTTGTCAGCTTGCTTATATTTAAGATTAATTTATTTGTCGTACACATTAATCTTTTTTCTCTATATGTAAGATTTTTCCCCTTAAAAATATATCAAAACATATAATTCACAGTAAGTATTGCATTAAATGTTTAATATTTTATTTTACTTTCTTATGTTCATTAGTTTTTATAAATGAAAATAATAATAGGAACAATTTTCATTTACTTATTTTGTCAAGCTATAACTTCGGCCGCACATGTTTATGTTTAAAAACTTTAGTTTAAGGTTCCATATTGGTGTTTATTTTTAACTGTGTAAATTTCTTTGGTCAAGTTCACACCTTAAAAATGTTCAATTTCTTATGTCGAATCATGGGAACAGAACATGGACTGGCTGGGTAAATTTGATCTGTGTATATGTTAAAGCTTTCCTTGTAATTGTGAACAAAAGTTATAGACATATTATATTGTTTGTGGTCCAGCTAATGGTGATCCAGCTAAGCCTGCCATTTTTAACATATATATTTCCAGATAATCTTGTCTATGTTCATCAATTCTATTGATTTTTTGGTTGTTAAAGCTGTTTATTTCACTTGTTGGTTATTACACATTGGTTGTTAGAGCTGTTTATTATATTTTATGTCAATCTGACATTTGATTATTAATAGCAGCGCTGCATGAATAACCCTGACTTTAGTAATGATGAAATAGCTAAATTGGTTTCTTATTCAATTGCAACTGATTGCGAAAAGGGAAGACGACGCTTTCAAGAAGAATTTGGTTAAGAGGCTACTCCTAATAGGACCGTTAGGGCTTGGCGAAGCAGATTTATGGAAAGTCTAAGCGTTCTGCCGAAACTTTAGGGAAGACATTACCAAAATAACAAAATCAGTGAAGATGTCAGAGAGCGTTTGGTGATGGCATATATAGTTTTGTCTCAAAGAGAAGCCTCAAGGCAGTTTGGTATTGGACTGTCATCTGTATGTTGCATATTAAAGGAAAAGTAAATGAAGGCTTACAAGTACACAATCGTTCACGAATTGAAATAAAATGATTACCCCAAAAGAATCGACTTTTGTAGACTCGACATTAATAATATTACGTTTGATGCAAATTGGTTTAAACGCATAATATTTAGTGATGGAACAAT
Organism: Coelogynopora nodosa; assembly: GCA_034780555.1. Taxonomy (NCBI): domain Eukaryota; kingdom Metazoa; phylum Platyhelminthes; order Proseriata; family Coelogynoporidae; genus Coelogynopora; species Coelogynopora nodosa. Next base: position 2,125 of record JAUZND010000827.1, on the reverse strand, counting down.
AATTTCTCACAATTGCTTTTACTATTCGAGACATAATGAACATCGAATCATGGAGAAGCTTATGAAATCTGCCGGAATTACAATCTGGGCTATGATACCATATGATGACTGATTACAATATAGAATTTTGAATGAAACTATGAATGGTGAACGATATATGAATGTTGTTGAACAAATTGTTAGCCCTACTTTATAAAGTCTTCGTTATGGTGCATCACATGTTTCAGAAAGCTGGTGCCTCCGTTCATTGGAAAATACGCGCTCGAGAATTTCTTAAAACTAATTTACCTGAGAGGTGGATTGGTCGAGGCCCAAGAGCGTGGCCCCGCGAAGCCCTGACCGGCCTGACTATATTGAACTTTTGGCAGTGGGGATATCTATACGCGACAATGTTTATCAAGAACTACGTGCTCAAAACTTACACCAGTTAGCAGAAAGGTGTGAACAATTCTTGCGAGATATTGATATCGATATGGTGGAAAGTTCATTTAAAAGTTTCTACGAACGCTGTGTAGAAAATGATAGTGGTCATGTTGAGCAACTATTCTGAGTTTAAATTGACAAATTAATATTGTAACTACATTGTAACTACATCTAAACATATATCAATTTTATCTAGAAATATATTTTTATACATGTGTACTATATACATTGTTAAAAATGGCAGGATTACCTGGATCATCCTTTACTATATTATTTCGTTTATAAATTCTGTAACATGGTTCGGTGTTTGAAGTATACGGAACATTTTTTATCATCATTTAAAAACTTTATTTATAAAACGGTAAAACTTTATAACTGAAAAACTTAATTTATATAAAGACACTAAATATGTACATCAGTTATAATCAATTATTTAATCTATAATCAATAATTGAACTGCTTTGCATCCTTTTTGGTTAACATGTTGGAGAATTTAATTAGTCTTTACTGGGAACAAATTAACAGCTAATTAATTATATTTTTCTAACTGCTGAATTCTATTTGGTTTGTATTTAAGCTATATTTTTAATTTTTTAATGTAAATGATATTGATTTGAATAAAATAGATTTTCGAAATGTTTCCTCGTGGATTGTAAAATATGTATGGAATTTTGTTATCGTAAATTATTATAAATTTTACAGATCGCTAATATAAAAAATATAAACATAATTGACTATAAGTGAAATATTAATAATTGATATGCTGTTTTTATTACTACGTAGAAATACGTATGTATTAGTTTATGTTTATAGTATTAAAATTATATTATTTTATTAAAAAAAACATGGGGATTGATAATTTAAAATTATTTTTTAATAATTTTAATATAATTTTTTAATAAATTTTTATATAAAATTTTTATAATTTTTTATAAAATTATTCTATTTAATTTTAAATAGCGAACACATATTTAATGATTCCAAACATAATAAATGTGAGATGTTTTTTGGAGAATGTTATCCAAATCTAATATTACATACTTTAATTGTTAATTGTATTTCATTAGTCTATTTATACTCACTAATATAATACGTATCGTATCAGATATAACTATATTTTTTTGTGACCTAGCGAATATTTACCAGCAAATATTGTGTTATTTTTAATAGGAACACCTTTAATCATATAAATCTGAATTATTTAATTAAATGTTTAAAAAATGTAAACTTTTTATACCACAATTTATTTGATTTAAGATGCAGAATGGCAAGGCAAGCTCAGCTAACTGGTGGCCCAACAATACTTGCCATGATTCTGAAATTTATTTTATTTTACCTTCAAGATGACATCTAATCGAGAATCTTCTAATTCCAATTATTCCTCTTTCAATATTTCGACGGATCAATATATTCATACGCCAACAAAAATATCAGATACTGGCAGTAAAACTGTAAATAAGGATGCTACAATGACAGCTGATACCACAATGGTACCTGACATAACAATGGTACCTGACACCAAAATGACAGCTGATACCACAATGACAGCTGATACCACAATGACAGCTGATACCACAATGACAGCTGATACCACAATGGTACCTGACACCACAATGGTACCTGACACCACAATGACAGCTGATACCACAATGGTACCTGACACCACAATGGTACCTGACACCACAATGACAGCTGATACCAC
>JAUZND010000826.1:0-13880 GCA_034780555.1 Coelogynopora nodosa | reverse complement strand
GTTCTCTATATATTTATGCATTTCCATAATAATAATATGTTTCACAAAAATTTTAAATGGCGCCTATTCAAAAAACGTCCCTCCTTTTAAAAATGTTCTAAATGTTCTAAATTAAATATATATATATATATTAATTAAAATACATTTTAAATAAACCACTCTATTGATTTTAATTAACTGGGATATTCCAAGTATAAAACTTATTAAAAAATTCAAAAATATAACTTAACGACCTAGATAAACAGTTTACGTAGCAGCCATGGTTTGTCATAATTATCATTGTAGGCTAATTAATAAAATAATTTATTTTTAACAAAAAATACAAAGAATTATATAAAAATTAAAAAGTGGCTATATTGATTAGTTATTGTCCATACTGCTTATTTTACTTATAGGAATAATGGTGAATGGTATTGGGAGCTTATCGGTATAAATGTTAAGATTATTTTAAATTTTAATTCGCGCTATTATAAATAGATTAGATGAAAAAGTAATCTATCTCACTGATTTTATGAATAAATGGTGAAAATTTTGAAGTTTTTAATATATAAAACAAAAATTGAATTTTGTTTTCAATGTTGTAGGATAAGCATTGATTTTTAATTATAAATATAAATAAAAGTTTGGTAGTAAGGAGGATCAATAATATTAAATATATATATATAAGAGAAATCCAAAGATATTGAAACCAACAATTATAAATATGACTGACTCACTCTATTTAATTATCGGTAGTTTACACCAAAAAAAAAATTCTTCTCAAAATAAATAGATTTGTGCAAAATGAAAGGTTTTACTCTATATTTCACTATTTTAGAAAGTCAAAATGTTATACTCTTATTTACCTTTTATTAATATTCAAACATAAATTTAATTTCAAAATGATAAAAAATTGAAAAGTGTAATTTTTTCGATAGTTTATTAAAATTGTAATATGATGAACTCGAAGAACGCAGCGGTATAATTAATTAAAGTTAACTTAAAAGGTGTGGCGTAACTTAATTCTATTAAATGTAAGTATATTAATTAACCCTTTCAACTCCTATGAAGCACGGCATGATTCATAACACATTTGACTGCGGAAGCCGAATGAAGCACTTGTTGATTCATGCCTTTTTTGTTCCATAGCGTTAAATGAGAACATGTTCATTTTCACAAATAGGAAATGATGTTTACTATACCCGTAGGATGTTCGAAACATGAAAGGGGTATTTTTTACTATAGGCAGGGTAATAGCATAGACTTTTAGAAATACATATGGAAATCTGTGGGTAATAGACACTTATGACGTACGAGTATCTCTTGTTTCATCGTTCTAGCTTTGCTCTAATTGGTAGAATTTTTTGCTAACGAGGTGTTGCATTTTATCAGGGTGATTTTTTCGGCACCTTTTGTGTAAAATAGACAATTAGTTTTCAATTATGTATTTAGATTATTTGTGCAAAATGTCATAAGCTCCAGTTTGGCATGAGGTATTTCCCGGAGAGGATATTAGACCGAACTCAATTCACGAATTTTTAGGAGCTCATGGCCTGATGGTACATTTAGACCCAGACGAACTTGCACACGAAGACGATTCCAAGCGATTACGAAGCGCCAAGTCCACCTGCTGAGGTCTCAATACGAAGCGGCACTCGTGGAGAAGAATAGAATTCTACGCAATAGGGGGGTCGAAAAAAACTAAAAGCCTTCTGCCATGGAGCAATATACGCAAAAGATGGGCGGTATCGACATTGCCGATGGCCTATATTTTCGCTAAAAAGCCCCCCGAAAGGCGTTTCAATGGCAAAAGAAACTTGGCATTTTTAGGCTACAAAGACTTCTAATAAATGCGTATCTCCTCTACAGGTATGAATTTAAATGTAATGCTGATGTTCTGCTGAAATAATTTTTTATTAGTTTTACTATAATATTTAGTTTTAAAAGTTTTGCCCCAAATAAATTAATTGAATAAAATTTATCATTATATACATCTTTCGAAAATTATCTATTATGTAGACTTAAGATTATGTATCATATTTTATTGCTCTATTTATTATCAGTCACAATAATAAATTAATATACATGCAAATATTACTACACCAAACTGCATTATGCACATATTCATTGTAAGGATTATTTTTATAAACATATTTTTGCCATATAGTGGTCATAACCTTAAAATATTTTTCATTGCTATTTCATGTAGACTTTGATAAATATTTATTCTTTATACATTATAGTCAATATGCAAATGTACTATACAAATGAAATGTTCATAATATAATATAATATATACTTATATACATTGAACAAAATATATTGAATTATTGTTATGTTGAACCTATATTGAGCTTAATATAGTAGTAATGATAGCTCTATAATATGCTTTGAACGAAATAGCACAATGTAATAACACTTGAATGCATGAAATATTTGACTTACGTTACTGCATAACATGAGTCCATGAGGACCTAATATTAAATATATTATATTTTGAAATTATAAAAAAATATATTTTGACAGTCATGTAAAAAATTAAGATTTTAACCAAAACCCTGTTTTACGACATTGTAAGTACTCAGTAACATCATAGACATTGTAAGTAACCAGAAATATATCTCACAGTTTTTGTTGATAATTCATCACACAGCTGTTTTCTGGCACTTTCTACGAGGGCGAGATATTCGAAGCTTGTCTGTCAGAAATTCACTTGTAACAAAGTTTCCTAGTAGATTTGGGTGTCATTACTTCTTGATCGCGGCCAATAGCAGGAGGTGGAATTGTGCCACAGGAGCCATTGCATGCTGAATCGGACGATACAAGGCAAAATGGCCCTTTTTCCATCAATGCTTTTACCAAATCCAATCCAAGATTCTCCAAAAACAACCTTCTCTTAAAAGAAACTGTATTATTCCCTTGAGGAAACTGGTGAAAATATAGGTTACGAAAGAAGTATATTAACTGATAGCCAATATTTGAAAAAATACTTCTAAATAAATATTTAATATTATAGTGTTAAGAAAGAAACCATTGTTAAATTCAATATTGTTATTAATCAGACCCAGTTACCTGTCATTCAATTTCAGTGTCATACAGTGTCAGTCTCACTTAAAAATACTTATTATCGGGAAGTTGAATAAATTATTTGATAGGTTAGTTTAACATAGTAAAATCTTTAAATTACAATGTTTTACATGTTAGGATCCAAAAAAGTTTAACCCACAAGATCTTAAAATGCTAAAATGTATAACACTCTGATCCCATAGTTAACTAAAAAGGATCTAACATTCTTAAACTGAATATAACATTTTATTTTAAACATAATCTTAAACTTAATGTTGTACTTAATTTTAAACTTAATTTTTGATGACTAAAAAAATATAATATTTCAGACACCGATTTTATCGAAATCACACTTTTTGTAGTTGTGGATAAAATAAATTTCTTTGTAATTACAATATATATTGATTTGTACTTCATTTTTATATGTGAAATAATAAAAATCTTACAATTAATTTTAAAACATTAAAAAAATATATACAAATATGTATAAAAAATAAGCAAAAACATAATTAATATATAAATAAATATTGTTCGAATTTATAATTTTTTCCCTCTGGAAAAGCTCGAACTGAAGTATAAAATGAAGCTTTTTAATTAAAAAAGATATATATAATAAGCAATAGGTAAAAGCATTGACATTTAAAAATTATATTTGCTCGAATTTTGGTATTTAGGAGGTGATCGGAGATAAGGTATTGATGCTTTCAACTCTTCAACTACACTTGTCAATTCATTCCACCTAATGTCGGGTCTAATAGAGAAGTTGATAATATCAAATTCCATTTCAAACATGACCAAATGGAAATGTTTAAGGCAACATATAATGAAACGGACACTGCAAGAGACTATCTAAAATTTAAATAAAAATTTTATGAATCAGAAGAACGTTTAATTATAATCATTTTCATGTATGGAACAACATTTTGAAATATAAATAATTAGAAAGTTCTTTTGTGATACAAATTTTTAAACAAAATTTATAATTTGAATAATATAATATTATTTATATTTCAAATTTTTGTTTCAAACAAAAAAGATAATTATCAAACGTTCTATGTTGTCAGAATCACTTTTAATTTAGAATGTCATTATATGATACTATTTGGTTGTACAAAACGAATAATATACGAAAAACGAATAACATATAGTACAGGCAAACTTTTTAAGCAAACACATATTTTTCGCATTTGTTTTGCACAAATAAGTAATGTTAGTGTCAAAAATCTTCTATTATTTAAAACGGGCATTGTACCTAACAATAACGACTAAAATAACAAATATATATATTGTATGGTTTCAAAACTAGTGCAAAAAATGTACTTTTATGCAAAACACATTTAAACAACGTATTCTGTTATATGTATTCTACAATTATATTTATATATAATTAAAGTTTACGTTTATTTTTGAATATTTGATCAACGGAAGTATAAATTTACATTATAAATTGCGTGAATATTTTTCTAAAATATAATTTGATAATATCATCCCCATAACATACATTATTTTTAGTTATAAATGACTTCTTTTAATTATTTAAAAAGTGAAGTGATCAATTTATATAGTTAATAAAAAATAAAATATAATTATAACACTTCAATTTAAATCATGATAGCACATACTTATTGTTTTTCGATTCTCGATTTGCTTTTACTACGCTAAACATTAAATTATTATCCAATCGTATGTGAGATTGCTCGCTAAAAGTAAAACTTGTTCTACCCCATGCAATCGCTCAAATAAATGACTTACTTCTATTCACCTCATTATTTCAAATCAAATATTAAATATTAAATATTTTATAATTTTAATTAACTATAATTTTTGAAGTTTACTTGAAAAAGGTTTATTTATTAATAATAAAACCGAATCCATAATGGTACAACTTTTGTGTTTTTGATTTTTATGACTACTATAATTAAATTAACTGCCCGGATACAACAAATGGATTTCAAATTGTAACATTATAAACTTATATGAATGTGCGTGACCGTTTACATATTTTGATATTATTTAAATCAGCTCAATTGTTTGACTACATCATTTATCAATTAATATTTTTTATTGAATTGTGTAATCAAATCGACAAACAAAATTAAAGAAAAACCTATATTACAATAGTTAGTAAAACTGTTTGAATTATGTAAATATATAAATAAAGACTAATATGAAAATGAACATAACATAATATCGTTTTCATTAGAGTTAACTCTCAGAATATTTATGTATACTACAGTGATAAATATCCGTTGATTTATTACTTCATATTGCACCATATTTGTCTAATAATGTTTTTGTTCAATTTTGTGCCTCTCTTGTTGATATATAAAAAAATAAAAGTTTTTTATGAAATTCTACCGCAATTTTATATAAACGATTGATAGGAAAATTGTTTATGTTGGTTTACAATTAAATAAAATGATGTCAATTATATTTAATTTATATCAATTTAAAAAAATATATATTAATAGTTTTAACAAAATGATGAAAAGTTTTAATAACTTCGTTTATTTCGATTGAAAGACAACATTTGCAGACGACTTTCTCCATCAAAGCAAATCGTTCGCATACATGATTGCTGATTGAAACCTTTCCACCCTCTTTCACTCGGCTATCAATATCGCTTCACAGCTAAGGCTATTCAACGCCTACAGCCTGGAAGCTCTATTATTAACTAGGACAACGCCAGCATGCTTCGCAGTGGTGCATCGTTTTGGTCTTGGCGTACATGTCTAGAAACTATATCGAACGCAACGCCTATCAAGCTCAATCATTTAACTTTTTCACGTACGTCATCTGGGAACGCAAACTGATCATCGCCTAAGGCTGGCTCGCTGTCCGGCTTGACCATGATGTTGACGTACTCGTTGACAAAACTTCAGAGGCACGGCATGAGGCTCCTAAAAACTTTTAGACGTATACTGTTGCTGTATATATATATATATAATATACATGTTTACATATTTCCCATGTCTCCTGTCTTGGTTAGCCAAACTACCTATTTTTGTAACTCCGCAGGTAATATTCAACAATTGAAACAAAAATTAATAGAAGAATGCGCTTTTTGTCAATATGTTTATGCTTATGTTTAGTTGTAATTCTAACACTATTTGTTACACAATAGCGATTGACATATTCAATGCGATAATGACTTAATAATATTGATGCACATTATGAAAACGAGATAGTATTTTCGCAGACTCCATATACGTATACATCTGGCGATAAGGTTTTATTGGAAATATACTCTCGTTTCGTTAATAAGGTAGTTTAATGAGATAATTTATATAATAACGGGTAGAAGCGTAAATAAACATATTAATATTTAGAATATTTCATAATCTTTCAAATTAAATTAAACTTTATAAAATAGTATGTAATGATTGTAATTATAATGTGTTATATTGCAATTTAATCAAAAGAAATTAGTGTAAATAAAATTATTGAGACAGATTCTCTCGTTTTCACAAATTAGATCTATATAATTTTGAATTTATCGCCAGGTAAACATTTCAAAATTGGAATGATACTTTCATTTGTTAGAATTCATCAGGTTAAATATTACAACATATTCTTGCGCTTTTTAAATATGTTTCATATGGATTCAATAAATTAAATTTGGCAATTTTCTGTAAAATATTGTAATTGGATTGAAAAGGATTGTTATATTTAAATTGAGCCTAACATGTCAAATTTTTATAGATTTATGACGTAATAAAATATTAACAGTTAATCTAATTCAACACAATTGTATATTGCTAAATCACAATCAAGGAAATAAATTAGTTGATAAAATCTATAATTTGTTTTGAAAAATACTAATATATTTCAGTATTTCATTTGAAATTCTGGCATTCCTTTTTTGAAATAATATATTACTAAACTGTGACATCTACACTATAACCAATTTACAAAATCAATTTTTATAACAATTTCTAAAAATATTTATAGTTGATATTAAGGTGGTGTGAAAAATTTCTGTCGAATAAATCGAGGATATGAACTTTTTGTACAACTGATAATAGCAGAAAATAAGTGAATTTTTGATCTGTCTTTCGTGGCTGCTAATAGCTTAAAATGTTTTCGAAAGGTTAGTATATAATTGGAACCATTAAAATGATTACATTTTATGCTATGTCTATTGTCAAACAAATGTTTGTTGTTTTTGTCCGACACATCAAAATATATTTGTTTTGCTGCCCCAACATATCTAACTTTCATAATAATTTTTTAGCATATCTTTTATTTATTTTAAATATATGTTGATAATTTTTTTAACATTTTCTATTTAATCCTCTATTAAACAGGAATGTAATCAATTCTACACAAGAAGAAATGCATCCGAAATATTCTATACATTTTTTAATTAATGAAACCTGTGCTAACGATTAATATAAAAGCATATTGAAATAATATGGTATTTATGATAGTATTAACAATATTGTGCACTTTCCCCACATATTTAATCAAAGAATGTCTACGGAAAAGAATAACTAAACACACTTTTATCTGTATATGCCTGTAAAGAAAGGGTTCCTGAAGGCTATTTATTATAAACTTTAAATTATATGGATTGTATAAATAATAATATGTTGTAAACATTGATAAATCTCTTTAGATGTACTTAGATGTACAATGTATTGCAATTAGTGACAAGCTGGTATTTCTTTTTATTTTGTACCCTTGTACAATACTCTAATTATAATATATACAATACCGAGCACGTCACTTTTGCAATTGTTACAACAGGAAGTTGGTTGTTGTTCATTTGCAATATAACTTCATTGTAAACATACTTCTCTATATTAATACAGTCAATATCAATTGCCTTTTCCCCACATTTACAATTATTGTATATTCCAAATGACACTTTCGCGTGTTTTTGCATAATGAAGCATTGTCTATATAGTTAGTGCATTCAAGAAAACAGTTATTTCTCGAAATTGTGACTTATAAATATAAAATGATTGATTACTATTATTACTGAGTTGATAAATTATCAAAAAGTAAATATTTGCTAATACAGTATGATTTTCACGAAATAACTATTGTACCATCCTTATTTTAATGCTTGTTATTCATAATAAATTGACTAATTTACTAAATTACTCAAAACAGTCCTAAAGTGAGACTCCCAATATATAGAAAAAAATTAATTAAAGACAAATTGATTTCATACAATTAAACATATTGAAAAGTATCCAAAAATGGGTCATGAAAGAATTTGAATCTTGGCGTCTATGCTGCATTAATTGGAAGGAAAGTATTTTAGACTTAATAATACATTAAAAAGGTTATATAATATTATAATGTATCAATTTCAATTTATAATTCTGTGCTATATGTCGTAGAAGAAATATAATGGTATTTCCACCGGGATTAGCTTCAAATATAATAAAATATATTTACGGCTTCAAGGGCATATAAAAGCCAGTGTTGAAGATAGAATTAATGTTTTTAAAACAAAAATATACAGCAGTATAGTTTTTTTAATAATTCTCTTGGTAGCAAAAGCAGTGAATACTCTAAAAGGGGGTTTGACATTCATAAAAACAAATTTGATGCCATAAACATTGAAGACAAAGAAGACAAAGAAAAAATGTATATAATAATAATTATACTTTAACAGTTGAATATTTTGAAAGTAAACAATATCTAAACTATTCTTGGTAATTCTGAAAAATGATGACACCGCAAAAAACCGAATAATACAAAACAAAAGAAATGTGAAGAAATAAAATAAAAAAACGGTGAAGTTTGCAAATGTTGAAAGCAAAAAATATAAAATAACAACATTAATTCAGAAGTTATACTTTATATGAATTAACTATAGAACCGTCAAGCATAATAATTTAACTTTTAAATAGTATAGAAATATGCATTTGAATTGTATCTTTTAATGTGATAACTATATATACGACATTTGTTTAATAGGAACTCTAGATTTCCATTGAGACTATAGCTGCTTAACGGTTCTATTTGTCAATAATGATTTATAGATAGTTATTGAACAATGTTGTCTTCATAGAAGAAAACCTAAAATTTCACTAAAAGCTTAATAAATTACAGTTTATTATAGTCATGCAAATGGGTTATAATATCTGTTTAATATGGTGAAAGTTATATTTATATTAATACATCGATTATATTCCTTACGGTAACATTTAAGTCTAATATATAAAATATAAATTATAAAAGTATTAATCGTATAGAGTTTTTTTTAGTAATGAAATAAAAATAATCTTGAAAAATATGCAAAATTTAGACGTACACAATAGTTACAAATTATTTAGACGTATAACATAGTTACACTTTATTTAGACGTACAACATAGTTACACATTATTTAGACGTACTCTTAAATACCAATTAAATATTGATTTTTTAAATTATTATTTTATTTATATTGTTTAGCCTAAGTGACGTCATTATTTCGCCTTCTAGTCCTAAAACATTATTGCATAATTTCAATACACATTGCGTATATATATAATAAAATTATCCTATATAGTCAAGAGAAAGATTTAGTGTAATCTTTTGTATTTAATTTTTCTATGATTGTATTTTTAACCATGTGATATATTTGAATAAAAATGTCTGATTTTCTATTTGTGAATTTATATATATAACAAGTTTTATAAATATAAAATTCTATGGTAAGCTTAATTAACCATTGTAATGTAACAACTATTATTATATTCAAAACAGAGTAATATATTTTCAATAAAAATAAAGAAAATAAACATTTCTGTAATATAGGTCGGATTCATCAAATTCTAAACACTGTTTTAATTCATATATGAATAAAGGGAAGCTGATTTGAGAATAAGACAGGAAATTACCATTTTAACGAACTAACGGGTTAACATAACATTTCCTGTCTTCTCAATTCATTCCCGGCATTTAGTTAAATGTTTCGACATCGCAAGAAGTAAAATATATGTCATTTATAACAGTTATTAAAACTGCGCTTTGCTGTCATATTAATTAGCAGTAGAACGTTTTCGCAGCTCAAACAATAATAATAATATTATAATAAGAGTGTCTGTATTCTGATATTTTCTAATTTTATTATTACGATAAAAGTGTACATTTTTGGGTAATTGCTGGAGTCATTATGTTAAACCACGCCAACAATTTTCGGAAAAGGTGTGTTATTGTGTGCTAAAATTTCGATGTGAGCAGTGTTAAAATTTAAGTGAAATTCTTTTTAAACAGTTACCGAGTAAAATATAGTAACAAAAGCATTGTCATATTATGTTATAATATACAGGAAAATTGATTAAAAACAATTAAGCAAAGAGTGAAAAACATTTTGAAGCATAGAAATGGAACCGATTGTTATGTGTAGAAAGAGTTAGGAGTATTTAAAGTATTGATTTTGATGTTTTTCGAGATGCAGTGACGTCATGTAAATATATAATTTAATTTTTAAAATTATATTTTAAATATGATTCAGAAGCACGAAACGGTTCTGGTGATGAACCGTGGTACACTAATAGTCAGTCTACTGGTGAATTCCATGATATGTGTAAGTGAATAAATAAATTGATACACTTTGCCGGGTTGTGAATGATTTAATGTTTGTTAATAATGAAAGACACATAGTGGGAACTTCAAATTTTGAAAAGGAAAACAGCACATATCTCATTTTAGATTAAAAAAATCTCCCCAAGTTTATTTACATATTACATTAATAAAACAGATAACGCTTTTCTGAACACCGGCGTTCAAAGACAGACATGGCGATATAGTAAATCTTTATTCGAAATCGTTTTCTTTATCTTTTTTTTATCTTTGTTACTTGTTTTAATGCCGACCTTAAAAACTAGTTATTTATTCCTCCAGCTTTTCCTCGGGTTGTTCCTCCGGTTTTTCTCCGAATTTAAGTAACAACTTTTATTGTTTAACTATTTAAAATGACAAATTTAGCTTGGAAAAACCTTAACTAATAATATTTTTTGTTCTATTAGGCTACTCAATTAAAGGCAGATATTCTAAAAACTTTTAAAATAAATGTAGAATCAAAATGTTGAACTAGTTTTAAATCGAAACGTTGTAATCCACTTCAATAAAATCAATCGTCTAATTGCTATGTAGTATGACATATTCTTGTTTTGAATGAACGTTGGGTGCTTGCTTCTGATAGTATAAGATATTTTAAATGATTTAAAAAAATTGTAAATGAATATTTATTTAAAAACATTTTTAATGTATTCACTTTTCGATGCAAGACGATATAACGCAGTGTGATTGGATTATTTATATGTGAACCCAAAGAGTTCTCATTGGCCTATATTACATGTTAGAAACAATATAGTAAAATTTTATAATTTAAACATTACTATTTTCTCCGTGAGATACACCGAGGTAAGTTTCCGAAAATTGTATATCTTATAAATTACCTTAATTAAAATTAAAATGTAAACTTATTTATATTTTTATTAATTAACATTAATAAAATATAGTTAGCATACTATACTGGAATAATAATATTAATTATTATAATATTATTATTATTTTCATAACTATATTATGCTAAAATGTGATTTCCAAACTTTAACTTTAATTTCCTATATAAAATATGATTACCTGACTTCCTAATATGATTAAAACTTTATATATATATATATATATATATATATTTATAACGCAGAAAGAAAATATATGACTGTTTGTAATACTATCATGAAATAATTAGGTATCATCATTAATTCAATGAATTAACAAATGTTACAGCACAGGAATGTAAAAACGAGATATAGTTAAATTTTCAGTTTAAAAAGATAACTGTGTGAAAAATAATAACGTGCAATTTATTATTAGTAACACCAATAAGTACAAACCTGATTATTGATATTATTAAATCACAATTATGGTAACTATGTGACAAGTATTTTTTGATTTTTTTTCCAATAGTGGGTAATTTATAAAATAATTAGAAGTTTTCTGAGATGAGGCAGTAGAGCATTGCTAAAATGATACGATTACAATTGGTAAATGGATTTACTATCGATTTAATGTTATTTAATTAGATAGCTTGCCTTGTTTACGTGTTTCCGGTCATAAACTATTTATCTATTACATGATGACAAATCGCCGAATTAAATTAAAATAAAATTTTCCTTTTGACAACAATTTATTTACAAAGCTTAATAAAAATAATCAAGAAGAGTAACACTTTGTAATTAATTTTTTAAATTTTTTATTATTAAAAAAAATGAAAACTTCAAGTATTTCGAGTGCCTATAGGTGATGGATATAACGTAAAGTATGGGTTAGACCGTTCTGACATTTAAAAGTTTTTAAAATTATTCGCAATTATATATCTGCAACAATCTTGCTATTAACATTTTTTTAACATGCTGTACTAAACAATATAATACGCGTGCATTAAATTATTTTTTTGTATTTCATAAACGCGTTTCATACCTCATAGTTTACTTCTTAATGTAGCTAGTTGTCGCGGTCTTCTTCTTCGTCAGGTGAGGGGAGCGGTGAGATGCGGGATCTCACGAGGTCCTCATGGGATAACCATCATAGTTAATGTCCTTCGTTTCGCGTGTTTCTACTTGTTTGAGTTGTTTTCCTTAAGTTCCGGGAACCTTCTTTCCAGAACCTTGCGGCACATCTCTGGTTCACTGGTGAGCATGTTGATGGTGATGGGTTGTGCCGATGCTCCTATGCGTCTAGTAGTCTCGGCGGGGCAGCGACATAGAATGTGTTCGATCGTTTCATCTTCTTCCTGGCATTCTTTGCACAGCGGGTCTTCTTCTTTGTCGATAAGGTACCTGTAGTACCTCAGTTCTTTCGCGTGTCCGGTCCTGAGTCTGCAGTAGAGAGTGCGGACCCTTTTTGGCCATTTCTTTTCAATACCATATCTCGGACTCTTTCTTTCGTCGTAGGTAGCCTTTGCTCTTTTGTGGTTGACTTCCCACTTTCTATTTCTGATTTTAGCTTTGACGATGGCGTGGGTGGTGGGTGTTTGGTCCTGATTGAGATCCGTTCCTTTCTTGGCCATCTCATCCGCTAGCTCGTTTCCTGTGATGTTACAGTGTGATGGGATCCAGAGTAGAGTGATGTTCGTTGTCATGTTAAAGAGCATCTCCTTGATCTGTTTCAGCCAAGGGTCGCGGTCTTTCCAGTCATTGGCTTGGAGCGCAGCATGGAGCGAGCGGCTGTCCGTGCAGATGAGGCAGTTGTTGTAGGGTTGCATCTGTAGCCATTCAAGCGCTCTGAGCATGGCTACACATTCGCCGGTGTAGGATGAGCACATTTTCCCCGCAGGGTAGCTCGCTTGGTGGACTTTGTTGCCCTCATAGTTTTCTACATGGAATCCTGCTCCCCATTCAGTTGGTCTCCCCCTGTGGAGCCGTCGGTGTAAATGTTGATGTCCTTCTTCAGTTCATCAATTCTCTTCATGGATATTCTCCTGAGCTCTTCTTGGGTATACTTTTCCTTCTTCTTATCCATCTTGACTAGCTCTGTGTTGAGGCTCTTCATTCGTTTCCAGGGTGCTAGAGGTGGGGTGGTAGTTTCTCTTAACGATGTTCCAGTTCTTCATGTTTGGTTCCGTTCTGTTCCGCCATCTGATCTGCGTCTTCAGCCTTGCCGGTACGTTCTTGCCTAACATCTTTTTCCTTTGGTAAGCGGGCGTATCTGTCCCAAGCTATCTCATTGTTCTTCTCGAGACGAATTTTCAACGGTTCAATTCCTGTTCCCAGGTGTAGGAAGTCGATTGGGCATGTCTTTGCTAGGCTTGCGATGGATCTGAGGGCTTCATTCTGTATTCTTTGGAGTCTGAGGAGGTTGGTGTTGGAGATCCATGCGCTCCAG
>JAUZND010000825.1:0-13881 GCA_034780555.1 Coelogynopora nodosa | reverse complement strand
AAGTAGCTAAAGGTAAGCCCCACACTTGCTCGTCAGAGACGAAATTATTGAATATTACAAATTTAATGCAACATAATTAAAAAGAAGCCGAACATGTTGCATGTTCAATTATTTCTACCAAGCTTTGCAAAAATAAAGCTTCATTGTCTAGATTACATGGTCCTGTAATGAAGATAGTAGTTTCACCTAAAGTGCAAGGTGCAGCAAAGAAAATGACTGCAAATTATATATCAACCATTCAGCAGGACCTAAATCTAAGTGTTAGGCAAACAAATACATTGTGCAGGCATTTGCTTACTAGCCTAAGTTCAAGGTCGGTTGTTGAGTCACATGCTCATCAAATTCTATTTGAGAAGGAACATTTTCTAGATGAAATGTTCATAGTAAAAGACATTCTACTGGGTTTGATGAGTCATAGTTGTCATTATCCCTGCTGCTGGTTTGATGCATATATAGACAGCCTCCACTTAAATGGACTTCCTTGAACAATTGAATCAATCAATGAAGATTTTTGGGGTTTCTTTGATTCTGGGAGTAACCAAAAGCTATAAAAGCAATATTACAGTGTGATTCATATTCCACTTATAAAAGGTCCTGCAGATTCTCTAGTTCTTTCACACATCCCTCCACCTGAGCTACACCTCTTAACAGGCCCATTCAACACTTTATATGTGGCTATGTCCCACGTTTGGTACGATTCTGCTAAATGGTTGGAACTGTGCTATGTTGAGAGAGAACAGTATCATGGTGGTACATTTAGTGGAAATACCAGTAGAAAACTTTATGAAGTGTGGATAAGTTGGCATCAATTTCTTGTACTCCACATGTTGCAGTTTTTAGAGCTTTTGACAAGGTTGTGACATCCTGCTATGGCAGTAACCTTTTGCCAAATTATACAAAACATATTTCAAATTTCCGAGATTGCTACATTGATCTAAACATTAAAAACTCACCCAAGGTGCATGCCGTCTTCCACCATTTCCAAGAATTTTGTGATCTGGTGAACTGTGGATTAGGTAGATACAATATAGTGAACAGGCCTCGGAGTCTGTACATTATGACTTTAACAAGCATTGGGAGAAGTATAAAGTTGTAGAAAGTCACCCAGATTTTGGTAAAAGATTACTAGAATCGGTCTGTTCTTATAATAGTCGTCACCTTTGAAACAATTTTTATACAGTTGCATGTACTATTAACTACTAACGACTTTTTTATATAAAAGAATGATAACATGTTTACATGTTGCAAGGACAACTTACATGTTTCTACACTGTTTTTATGTATGTTTAAATAATGTTAAATAATATTTAATGTTATATTATATTGTATGTATTGTATATTCATATTATAAAATTATGTTCACACAATTAATCTAATTTTTTATTATTTCTGCATTAATTGGTTGATGTAATATCGATTTATCAGTCACAAGTGACACATAATTTTTTTTGTATGTTTAAATAATACTATATAATTTGTATATATTCATACATGAATATGTTCACACAATTATTTTCATTATTTGTAATTTCTACATTAACTGGTTGACATAATATTGATTTATCAATCACGTGACACATTAATTGGGTGACATAATATTGATTTATCAGTCACATGACATATTATGAAATGTTTGACCATATATTTAGATTATTTGACCCCATATTTATATCAGTTGGTAATAGTAACTATAGTCATAAAATGCTTTATAAAAATGTTATAGACTGCTGAATTCTGATTGGTTGTCAAAAATCAATAATTAACCTTAAAAAAAATTCCCTTGTTAAATTATTTTTTTGTTGAATTTTTAAATACTACAATGTATGCTCTAATGGAATAGCCAAATCGTTTTTCTAGTGAATTTTTTTACATTGCCTGATGGCTGATACTTGGCCTTGTGGGACACCATGAGTGGTAAATTACCATAATGACACGTTTTGGTTATTTAAATATGATACTGACACATCATTTCATTGGAACATAATATTACTATCTTAAATCATTGACATTAACATTAGAAAGATAAATTTAAATACTTTTAAAAATGTATTAATAAATAGATGATAACATATGATACATGTTATACATACAACAAATTGAAATACTGTTACCGAAGACAGTTTTTTCCCAACGCTAAAGGGGAGTGGGTGGGTAGTTCCGAGTAAGCATCAGCTGATGCTAGATAAGACAACTTTGGTTATTACCATGACCTTGTCCTTAACTGAACAAACTGCAGTTATAACTTATAGTTGAAGCAACACACAAACATTATAAACATTTAAAATGTCATCACATTATTCTTATATATTGTATCTATTTATTTATTTTAATAATAAAAACGTTTCAGATATATTAAGTAAGCAATATTTAACATAAATATAAAATACTGATGCTATAAGTATAACAAATACAACATCATACTATGACTATACATGTCATATGATTCATAGTAGAGATAAACGAGCGCCATTTAATTTAATAGAAAGCCAAAGAGAAAAAATTCATAACTGGCTACGTTTAAATAACTTTAATGCAAAATTCGCATACCTCAAATGTACAACATAATCCTTGTAACCATTTTTATTTGCCGTTTTTCATAAGAAACCGAGCAAAATAAACGAAAAATAAATAATGTGGTCCATCAAACTAAGCGCGAAAATCTAGTTCGATTAAAGAAGTGTCATTACGCAAACATCATTTATAAGCACATTTTCATTTTATATATATTTTGATAATTTCGTCCAAAAAATGTGTAGAAGACTATATTAATGAATTGACATATAACATTTCAAGAAGTTTAGCTGCTGAAGATGTAAATTTTCACGACAACATTTTCCATCTTTTTCGGTCTTGAGCCAGCTCTTTCAGCTTACTATAGAATATTTATATAAGCCAAAAGCTGAAGACCTATATATAAGTCTTAACAATTCATTCTATAACATGCAGGAGTCGTTTATTTTGAATCTTCAAGAGATAACATCTTGATATCTTGTGCCGTATCCAGTATTCGTTAAGTATGGACTATATTACCTCTCTTGCACTTATTATAGCTTAAATCCCCTAATTATGTGTCCAAAGTACTCGTGCTTATAATTAAGCCATTTGCAACGAGTTCCATAATTATAATCAGTTGACTTTTGAATTCCTCACCTCTATCGATCCAGGCCTGACAATAATTAATTGGTTTACGGTGCTTAGTAAAAACGGTGTAAATTGTATATATCTCCTAGATACTGACTCCAAGCATCCCACGCGTACCACATTTCTAAATTTAGAATTATATATCTGTTGCTTCTTTTTATAGTCGAGCTCTCAGCCCCGTTGAGGAAGGGCCTTCATCAGTAGCACTTTCAGGACTTTGTTTATTTATATTTTTTATTAGACTTCCCAGCAAACACAAGATCTTCCCTACTAGACGTCTCCCTTGGCACTAACACAACACCCTAACACGAAACTTAATATTGTCCATTGTGCAAGTAACATCTATAAAATATACCGTATTTGCAGTTGTATTACATATATTATGCGTGTTATTTAATTTTTAAAGGATTATTTTAAATCACAAAATTGGATCATTTACAAATATATACGATTATTTCATTAATACAATCAACTTGCAAAAACATAATTTTTTTGATCGATGTAATCAAGACTATTTTGTCTAATTTTTATTTTCATTTATATATATAAATAAATAATGTATCGTTCATCTATACGCCTGTAAAT
The DNA here is from genome assembly GCA_034780555.1 of Coelogynopora nodosa. Lineage (NCBI taxonomy): Eukaryota > Metazoa > Platyhelminthes > Proseriata > Coelogynoporidae > Coelogynopora > Coelogynopora nodosa. The sequence goes on along the minus strand of JAUZND010000825.1, from coordinate 10,155 downwards.
ATGATATTCCTAAAATTAAATTGGTTTTAAATATATATATTTTACAGTAAAATGGAATACTCTAATAATTTATTTCGAAATTAATTATTTTGAATAAATACACATCAGTAATTATAAATACATATCTCTCAAAAATTATTGTTTGTACAATATCTGTGTAAACAACTTTGTATTGTTATAGTATCGTGAACGAATTGACGGTATCCACAGAAGGAAACCGCTAATACTATATATGTATATAATTTTTTGGACTAATCATCCTTCAAACAAGTCTTATTTTAATCATAGCATAACATTATATTACAGTTTAATTTTACAAATTGTTCAAAGCATACATGTTTACGATGAAACGAAAAGATTATGATCAATCTTTAAAATAAATCAAAAGTTACCCCAATAACATAAACTTATTCCAGCTTTCGGTACACTTAGATTAGTTTCTTTTTATGAAAGCCGAAAGCTAAAAAAAACGATTATTGTTGAATCTTTTGATTTACACATGTCTACCTATAAATTATTATGAAAGCAACATCTTTATAAATGTTGGAAATGTTACAATTTGGAAATAGTGCACTTCATAATCTGATCTAAAAATAGTCACCTACGTAAATATCTTCACATAATTATGGCTTATTACGTTCCAAAAACATGCAACTTCGTTAATTTTTGAAAATATCCCATATTGCAACTCAAATTATAGGTTCTTTGAAAATAATCCCGATAACGATTTTAAATGAAAATCTCTAATCCGTTCGTCTATTAAATGCTAGGTATCTTAAAAATAGCGTACAATAAAGCAAAAAACTTGATTACCCCAAAAAATTAGGTAAAACATCCAATTAACGACAGAATGTGTTTAATATTTCCAAATAGTTACAATATAAAGAGTAGAGATGGGCAGCAGTTACATACCCACTGGTTATTATATAATAAATTAAAAACAATACATAATACAATACCGATTAACCACAGCAAGAGCTTGCTTATTTAACATATAATCGTGAATATGATAAATTATTTTATATCTTCCAATTTCCTTATCTGCACAGTCCCGTGCAAACAAATGCAGTCACGACAAATAAGTAAAATAGTAACAGTAGAGAGGAGGCACGACAAAACAGGTATACTATCAAAAAAACTATTGTTATGAGTGTCTAGAGCATAATGGACAAAAAGAAACTGAACAAGGAGTAAAAACAACTTATAATGATAGGATGAATATAATATGATAATAATATAATTAGGAAGTAAACACAATTGTAATGCTGATAATACAAGAATGTAGCTATGACAATGCAGATGAATCAGAGGTAGGCCAAGGCAAAGATTCTGTAATATTAATAAGACGCCGGACTCAGTAACTGTATTGTAATCAACCTGCCGTATTTGCTGTGAATAAACTATTGTACTTTATTCTTAGCCAAAACAGCGAACTGATTTTAAAATGACCATTAAAACACAAATGCAGCGTCTTGTTTATAATGCAGAGCCGTTGGGCCAAGGGACGGTCAAAGGGATCACATCTCTTCGAAGCCAACAAGCCGAGTGCGGATATTGAGCGCGTCCTTGAGGAGGTGATCCCTCAGAGACCACAGAGCATCGACCACGGTCTCATGGTGCTCCTGTCCCTTGGAGAGGAAGTTGCCGGCAATCTGGCCCACTCGGGCCTGGATGGGCTGTGCCAGCGGGGTGGTTTCCTTCGAGGAGGAGAGCTGTTTGGACCAGTCGCTCAGGTGGTCTGCGTTCTTGCGCAGACGGTCAATGTATCTGGTGGGGGGAGGGAAGTGAGGACACTGTATATGGCGGGTTGTTCTGTATATGGCGTCTCTGTTTGCTAAAGAGATAATCAGGGTAAAAAGCTTATAAAACTGGCAGATGTTTTTTGGGTTTTTTCGGAATATATAAATCAGATTAAACATGGAATAGATGCTACATAGTATGCATGTAATAAAGTATAGTATATTGTATGATTAATAGGACCTACTACCAATTATTGAGTGCGCCAGGGCCTAAAGAGTCCAAACCTGGCGGCCATTCCTTAAACGAGTCTTAAACAAAAGCACTTTTCAAATTTCTGAGTGAATCTTGAATGTTAAACTTTCAGTAAATAAAAATAATAAATTGTGTTTATGTAGATATAAAATGTTACATTACAATAATTAGGACAATTCATGTAGCAGAGTTTACATACTTTATTAAATGAATGTTTCCGAAACTTATATTGTGAATATACAAAAATATGAACATGGATAATTTTTACCATATAATTTTATTTCAAACATACTCTAAAATGAGCTGAAATCCAATTAATTATATAAATTATGTTAGTTTCGAAAGAAACAATGCTTATAACATATTATTACCATTATGACTTCAAAACTCCATATTGGTAATTAAATTAAAAAAATTTAGCATATAAAAAGCATAAATTTAGCCATATATTATGTATCATGTTACGCTGACACAGTTTAAGCAAAATTTGCATACGAATTAAAAATTTATTTATTTAGAAGTGCTTAATGTAATTCGAAAACAAGCTATTTTGTAGGACTGACCTCTGATAGATATCTGAGTGAAGGGTTCTTGCTGTTCTTGGGGCAACTGACACGAATACAGGAGATGGTGTTCGTGGTGGTGGTACCGCGTTCACTGAAAATCAAGTCGACAACGAACATTATATTAATGTATTGACTTTATAAATGGAGCGGCAATAGTCATACACTTCAGTTCAACAGCAAAATATGAATAGTAAATCATTGGAGGTTTAGGAGTTTCTAAACGGAAATAATAAAAATCAATTTGTAATAAATTAAAATGTCAAAATTATGCATAAAATGTTCAAATTAAAAAATTATTTAAAATAATTGCAATTTGATTATCAAATAATATTTTGCTTGTTAATGGTGCCTATGCTCTAAACAGAAAACCACAACAGAGATAGATGATCCTGCAGTTAATTTACGAATATATTTTAACGCATTATATTAAATTTGACAAATACGTTTCATCTACAATTAATATTTAATGTAATCGCTTGACACTACTTTTCAAATTAGATTAATTATAACCGAATGTAAATATTAAAGGACATTTGATGAAACAATTAGTTATTGTTGTTGAATGCATGATCACAAAAAAAAGAATTATTGTTAATAGATTAATTATTAACTGGAAAATCTTTTATGTCACTCCCTAGAAAAAAAAGATTCTATATAATAATTATATTTCTAATAAATTAATATTAAACCAAATCTCGAAATATTAATTAGAACAAAATTATATTGTTTTGTAATGGACCCGTAACAATCTTAAAAAATAAGACAGTTCTAGAATAACTCGAAAGCAATCAAATTGATTATGAAGATAGTGGTGAATGGAAATATTATAATTAAATTATCTACTGAAACCAGAATATATTTAAATGCCGAATATTTGAAAACAATAAAATTGCAGGAAAGTCTAACTTTACCTAACTGTATAATTTAAATAAAATAATAGTCTTTGTAATAATAATATATTAGGCAACACGTAGCTAATAGTTTAGTGGTTAACATGGGGTTAAAAAGCAGTAAGATATTGTCACCATGTGTGACATTAATGTGAATATAAAATAAGATAATATGCAAGGTGTATACTTATAAATCTGCTTACGGTGAAGAATTAAAAAAGAATAGATGACAATTTTGATAAACACAGAAATAAACAAGTACATTCATAATGCAGTTCCTGTTTGATTTCGGGGCTTTGCCCCTCATCAGTAAAAATTAGGAATCAAACATCCGCCTGTTAATCACAGTATCTTATTTTAAGCTTATATTATATTTTAAAAAAGTTAGCCAATAACAAGAATTTATTATGCTAAAATGATATGGGATATCATTACTTTACAACATAATATTATGACAATAAATTGAAAAATTACGATGTAAACAGACGTTTAATTTTCAATTTATATTTAAGTCCAAAGATTATATTTATTGTTAAAATTAAAAAATATGTTTATTATTTAAAACTGCTGTAGAGCAAGCAAACAATGTTAGTCAATTAAGCTGCTGACGATGGTATGGTATAAGGCAGTATGTTCAAATCGCTCAAATCAATATGCACAAAACAGTCCAAACCAAGTGTTGTGAAAAACTATACACTTGAATTATAGGCCAAAAAGGTGGTGATCTTTAGTTAGGTCTAAACAAGGCATCCTTCTTTCCATCCATTAATTGATTCATTAAAGATCCAACAGCAGCAGCAGCAGCATTTAACTGCACAAGCAATGTTAAATAACATAAATTATTAAATCAGATTCGGCGACATCATGATGAGAACTGCGGCAGGCAAGCAGACATGCAATCAAAGTACAGAACAGACAGGGTCTGATTGTGAGACACCTTGACTCATAATTCCGGGCGGATAGGCGAGCCTGGCAGCCCCCCCATCGCCGCCTAGATAACAGTCGGCACCAGCCGTGTGGTGGAGTTGCTGCGGCGCTACTAGGGGGAACAGGGTGCCGCCCCCTGCAGTACCGGCGGCTGCCTGTGTGGGGAACTGGCCGGACGGATCCGTCAGCATCATGTAGCCAGCAGGGAGGGGAGGTGGAGGAGGAAGCAGGCCACCAAGCATGCTGCTACCACATGGGTCATCACCATAACATGCTGCCAGGACGTGTGCGATATAGGGAATGGTGCGCTACAGATACCGATACCGACTAGTTGCAGTGACTATGGGACACAATTACCAGTTTACAAGAATACTATATAGATAACATGAACAATAATCCAACTGGTTCTTATTTACATATTGCAGGTGTTAATTAATCAATTATTTTGTTTCATTCTTTTATGAAAACCAGACTGTATTTTCAACAATTTTAGTTACATTGTTTTTGTGACAGTTTGTTAAATAAAGATTTATCTAGTTTGTAAACAGTTTACCAATAATTGTTATAAGAGATTTCATAATATATCATATTATTTCATTATTATAATAGAAAATTGTGCTAAGGTTAATTTCGAACCGAATTTAAAGATTTAACAAAATTGAAACTTCACATACTTATTATTATCCTGTTATGTACAAGTATTTCGTGACAAGTATTTCATGTTGTTATCTTTAAAATTTTCAAATATAAGTACTTTTAAATTTGAGACTTACAATTAAGTACATTTTTATTTATTTAAATTAACCTATAAAGACGATTTAAGTATTCTATAATATTAACGACGATTTTAATATTCATATCCACACTAATATTTTCAAACAAAAATATTATAAATAATATAGAATACAGAAGTCAAATAAAATTCACAACAAAACAAGAAAGCAGAACAAACACTAATAAGTAAAAACTCCAACCAATAAATAGTTAATAAGAAACTTATTTGTAGAGTTACCTGTAACAATAAGAAACAGAAGAATACAATTTATTCAGGAGAAATAGACAATATTAGATGGACACAATGTAGTGTATTTAATAGTAAATCTGAACATAATCTTAGACACCTGGATTTTTTTCTAGATATACGCCTGATGTAATTAATCTACTTTATATTCTGTTTTGTAACAGAATTATAATTTTTTGATGAGATACAAATAATAGAAATAAGTTTATAAAATTACAATAATGTGCCAATTATGTAACAATCATGCCCTAATTACTGAAAAAAACAATAGTACGTGTAATATTAAAGTTGACAAATTAAAAAAAAGTAGTATATGTATGGTTGTCCGTACTCAAAATTCAAGCCCAAGTATATTGATAAAAAATATTGACAAATTAAAATTAATTCGACAGCATTAACTATAACCGGTAAAGTATTTTGTAGTCCACAAATAACATAATTTGAATATTTAATAAAACATCCAGTTAAGATCTGGTATCTACAGCATGCATATATTGGATTGCAATGTACAGATTTTCAGAATTATAATATACTTTAAAAATTATGGAAACAAAGTTGAAACGCTGATATCATTTTTAATTTTCTAATGACAATAGATTGCTACACTTCCCCATTCAACTTTTCGCTCGATGCACCTGCAAGAGTAAACCAAAACAACCCCCTGATGTCCAGACTTCCCTGTCAACCCCGACGAGCACAACGGCACCGAAAACTCACCTTGCTGCAGCACCTGCATCTGGTGCGGACCCCCCGGCTGCTGGCCCGCCATCGTGGTCATCATCTGCCCCCCGCCCGATTGCACCAACGCGGCCGGTACACTCGTCCCCACAGTCTGGTGCTGCGACAGGCCCACCCCCCTTGCCGCCAGTAACTTCTGCTGTCCCGGCGGCATTCCAGTGGTGAGCAGGAGTTGGGTGCCGGCACCCCCCGGTCCCCCTCCTGCTGCTCCTCCCACGGTGGTGTTCTGTGTGGCCCCGGCACCGCCAGTGAACTGGTAGACGAGCTGTTGTTGTTGCGGCTGCTGTTGACCGCCGAACATGTCCGTGGTACCGGCTGTCGAGTGGACCACCTGGGTATCGTAGAATGAAAGTGGTTTAAGCATACTGCTGTTGATTAATCTATACAAATACAAAAGAAATGTGCAAGTTTGCAAGTCTGGCCGTGAGTGAACCTGTTGCTCTCGCCGGGATGCTGAAGAAAAATTGATTACTCTGTGTTACCTGGCTTCAGGGTGCCAACAAAATGAGTAACTGATAGTAACTAATAGTAACTGAACAGTGAAAAGTGAAAAATTTTATTCTTCATAGACATAGATACCATAGTCATTTAATCGTTTGATAGGATATATTATTATTGTAAATTAATATGTTGTAGCATTTTTTACTGAAATAATTATTTGTATATGTTTCGCTTTTATACGCTCAGTTTTTGCTGAATATTTTTACATAAAATTAAACGTATAAAAAACGTTAAACTTAGTCAGCTTAATTCATAATTCAGCATAATTATGTACAATATTCTTTTCTAAAAACAGTTTTGTATTTTTGCAGGTTTTTTAAAATATGATCGCATATAATATCACGGTGTTAGAATCTATTATAAAAATTACTTAATTATAATTATCATAATAGATTTATTCTTGCAAATAATAATCTAAATAGACGTTTTCAAAATACTTTACACACAAATTTTTAATACTTTTCGGCTCCCAATTTACAAACATTACGACAGGTGAACTCATGTATAATGAAATTTGACTATATTTTACATGCAATAAAACAGGTGATTTCTTTTTTCCAACAATGTCATACACGTGCAGTCACTGATTCGTTCGTCGATTCCAAGTATTTACACATCCTTATAAGTATAGCCTATAGGAGTAGCATATATAGTGTTTATTTTTATTGAAATCTTTATGTAAATTGCATGTGAATAACTTCAAATTGCACAATATTTGTAATACATTTTAAAATAATAAATAATATAGGGGACCAATTTATGATTAATAAACAACAATTCCCAATAACAAATAAAATTTTATATAATCTAACTAAAAATCAGTAATGATACGTACACGTGGACCATATTATGTACATATTTACCAACTGAGAAGTACATAATCTACCTTGTAAGGTGTTTTTCAACTGATTGTACATAATATACAAAACACTCAATTTCAACACTTATTTCAATGTAACCCTTTCGGCCGCCATTTACCTCTGCACTTGATGCTACATAAGCTTTGTGCGTCAAAGCACACAATTCTGTGCTTCAAAGCAAGTAGGCAGTCGCTAGTAGCTTTGGGCATCGACGCACAAAGCTAGTAGAGGAGAGAAAGGCGTCAAATTTACACGTCACACCAATGTTAGTTCGTTTACTCGTCAAAATGTAGTACGGCTATACTAATGTCGTCTTGCAGGAAGAGCATGTAGTTGGATTCAGTCTTAAGCCCCTCAAACATTTTCCAGGTTTATTGCATTGAAAGATGTTATTTTTAAGGAAGAAAACGAAATTCGAAGTGATAGAAATAAATTATTTATAGAAAATGTAGTCAGAACAAAACTTAAATGCAATAGTATGAACCAGATAGAGCATCAATCACTTTATAGGGGAGGAGGGGTAAATATTTATTTTATATAAAAATAATATAATTTGAAGTATATTTAAAAAACGTACATGACAGGTTTCACTAAATAACGTATTGATAATTTTGAAATCTTAATAAAATATATACGCAATTTTTTTCAGTCATTTACTTAAGTAAAATAAATTTTGATGAATAATTGATAAGTATATAACTAAACAATTACTATTTACAACATTTAAAAATTACGCTATTAATTAAATATATTTTACTTAAAAAATATTATTTAAATGGTTGCGTTTAAAATTATATAAGGCAACACCTTATTTAAATATTCTATAACATGGTCTCATTTTACGTGCTTTTCCTCACAGCAACATAACCATTGGATTTACACGCCTCTCCACAATCACACACTCCCCCTCCAGTCCAGTCAACCAGTGAGCCCACCTGCACAAGCTGCCCATTGTTGGTCTGATAGAACTGCACATTGCCGGCGGGTCGCACTCCCCCGGGCATCTGCACCTGAGCCAACTGTTGCTGCGGCGCGGGTGTGGGCGGCGGCGGCGGGCGGGCGGCCTCTATGGCGGCCAGACGGGCCTTCTCTATTTGCATCTGCTCCTCCATCTGCTTCTTGATCACCTGGGCGCGCTTCTCGTACTTGTCCCGGTTTTCCTGGGGCAGGTTGCGCCACTGCACAGAAGAAGTTGTTCATGGTTGTATGTATACGTTTTAACAAATACTGAAGTATATTATGTAATCAAATTATATACTAAAAATAAAGTATGCCCAATAAAAGCATTCATTAAAAAATGCAGCAATTTATCAAGTCTAGGGTTTTTAGGAATGTAATCAAACCAAAAACTTTCAAGATTATATAAAAAATGCTAGTTGTAACACTTAAAATGTGCCAACTCAATATACATACAAACTATAGCTTAACTAAAATAACGAATACAAAAAAAAAGTAGTGCAACTTTGAAAATATTAACAAAGGAGTAGGGAAATATAATATCCACTTGTTGGTTTGATTTCATCAGAGGATAAGATTGTAATAAAATAACAAAGCTTAACTAATAGAAAGTTTCAAAAACGTATATTAATATAAAAGTATAGTTTAAACTATAAATATAAACGATTTAAAGCATAGTAATATAGTTACACAAAATGCATTATATTAAAATTATTATTCACCATTTTCATTCCATGTAATATTTTTCACACGGTTGTAGAAATGTGAAACCAATTCTAAGAACTATTCCATTATTAAGGAACAACTTTTATTGGTAAAAACATCACAAAATAGTCAGTTCTATTTATTTTTGTATTTGAAAAACATAACCAACAAAGGTGAGAATTAGTAGCAAAAAAACTGAAAACATAAATTGACGAGTACAATTTACAGTGACATAGTTGCGAATATAAATGGAACCTAGATGTTTCTCGTATAGCGGAAAAAACTTTTGAGCCATATTTTCTGAAATATAATTAGAGATTTTTAGTATTAAAATTTGTAGTTATCTAACTCCGACATAATTTGTCCTAACCTGGGAAATTCAGGCTGTTTACGATCACCAAAAAGTATCACAAAGTCTAAAAAATATTAAACCTTACATTCACATAAGAAGGTCAAAAAAGACCTTTATAGATGAAGATAAACTAATAAGCAATAAGAAATTATAATTAAATTAAGGGCTTCAATTTCAAGTGTCACAAATTCACCATCTAATGTCAAAAATAGAACCATGGATGAGGAACATATTTTTGTGGCATGGTATACTTCACACCTAAACTTAAACCGATTTCAGATACAGCATCTCCGAAGTCGGATGACTACTTGAAGTCGTTGTATAATAAGAGAATCAAAATGGATCGAATGTATACTTTCAAGACCTTCGTCCGTGGAGTGTGGGAGGGGGGTGGGGGGAATACCATTTTTTACTTTAAGGAAATTAAGTTTTTGAATGAACGATGTAACGTATGGCCCTGATTTTTTTACTAAGTGGCTAAAATACTTTTATCTAACTAAAAAATATAAGTAGTATAGGAAGAGTGGATTATGACTTACTTATAAATAGATTTATGAGTCATGGCTAAAAATAGGCCAGGCCCCCCCCTACCCCCCCCCCCCCACTTTCTTTTTGTATAAATAGAGACGACTTCACTGTTTAAATT
>JAUZND010000824.1:0-13882 GCA_034780555.1 Coelogynopora nodosa | reverse complement strand
TGGACCTAACTTGTACATTGCTTGTGTCATGCGATATTGCCTGAAAAGGCCATGCATGTATATGGTAAATAAATAAATAAATAACTATAATATATAGCCACAGTATAGTATGGATAGTATACCTGCCAAGTATATTAATCCATATTAATAATAATATGTTATTATGTATTACTATTATCTAAAAATTTACTATTTTTAATTGTAACTATGCTCAACATATTATTAGTTATAGAAACATTTTCTCTATATAATTATATTCATTGCATGATATGCCTTGTATAATTGTATTGTATCAAAAATATATATATTATAATAAATTTACACAAATATTATATGAACTAAAAATTATTAAATTACACCAATATATAATTAAAGGGAACCACGGGTGCTGCTAAAATACAAAAATAATTCACTATAATAAATAATTTATAACATTAAAATATCAAAATTATTCAACACATTAACTAAATATTATTATTAGTAACTAATATTGAATTAGAATTTTATTTTTACAATATATAAATGTTTGTAAAATAAATATATTGACCCTTCAAAAGTGAAAAGGTTTATATATATTTTTTGAAATTTGTGAATAATTATTTTTATAATTTTTTGGTGAACAATAATCATCATAGACTTATATTTATTACATCTAATATCTATATTATTAGTCAATGAAAATCATACACATAGATTTCTTAATATTCCGTTATATGTTTTTAAGCACATATCAAGACCATTTCAAATGTATTTTTTTACAATTACGTAAAATAATGCATTGTAAGTAGAAAAATTGGGTAATTTCTAGAAAAGAAGATTATAATTATAATATCATTTTCATCAAGAATATTACAATTGGAATATAATTAAATCGCATTTGTCCTTATAATAATGGCTTTCCTAAAATAACTTTTTAAAACCAGCTCTACTGCTTGTTACACATAGTCATGAAACAACTAACCTCCCAAAAAATTACTGTTTTCGAATCATTCCAAACCATAGTACGAATTGTTAAATATATATATTTATAATAATAGTGAGTTTAAATAGCAAAAAAACAATAACACCATAACTCCTATACTGTTTAAAATTATAATAAATACAGATGGCACGTACTCATCAAGAATAATTTGGCATTTGAATAACAAATTAGAATAACATTTGGTATAACAAATTTACAACCATAAATAACAAACCCCCTATCTTCACGTATAATACAATAATACACGTACAATATACTGATAAGAACATTGTTGTTCATAAAATATTACCATATCAAGGTTTTAAGTTGGTTAAAGTATAAACATAGTTACAAACAAAACAATCGTTAAAATATTTATATGCATGCAATTTTCGATTCATCATAATTTCAACTTTAAATAATTAATGAATAGATTTAAACTATAAAGTTTCTTGTTTAAACCATAGATATATAATTGTTTTCTTAGCGCGAGATAGACTGTTTCCACTCTAGTCTTATTATAATACAACTATTATATCTCTATGGTTTAAACTGGTTAAAATATATGGATTAAAATAAAATAATTACTTAAGCATTTAAACATTAATGAATTTAAAAATTTTAAACTCTATTTATTTAATATAAAAAGTATAACGAACCGCGCTCTTCATGTTAATGTTGTAATATAAGCATATATAACCAAAAAATGCAGTACTGTCCCAATAAACATGCTGCCGTTTGTTAAGAGGAGGTCGCGCGGGTCTTTGACCTTAATTATGCGACGTTCTGTATACGTCAGATTACTCATGATCACAATTATTTTTTAAATAATTATTACTTTTAAACAAAAACACTTTTTCGATTAGACAACAAAGTTGTATAAAAAACTTGCTGGTGGATAAAACTCTAAATTAGGGAAAAGGAACCCTTACTTGGCAATTTATAAACCGTATAGGCTGCAGCTAAGATTGATCACCTATTGATAAATTATGTAAAAAAATGTAAACACAGTGGCGGATACAGGAGGGTTCCTTAAGGAAAATCCTATATCCGAATCTGAAAGGTATTTAACAAATATGAAATTGCCATCCACAATAAAAATATTAATGAAGTATTATTTAATTTCCATTGAACGGAAACAATTACAGTTAAGCCATAATCTGAAACATCGCGATTTTACTCTGCTTAAATTCCCATTATATGAATCATGCAATTACTGTTAATGTGTTATTATATACAAAAAATATTATAATACTAAATATATTATTATAAAATTGATAATTATTTTTGAAAGCGTTTCATATAAAATCTGTTACAGGAATAAAATAAAAAATTAGTATTGAACCTTATTTACCGAAAATAGAAAGCATTTAAACCGGCATAAAGCTTATGCATTTTTAAAAGCAATTCTTGTATTTCTAACATTTTCATAATTTATTCGTATCATGGGTAGTGTATCTGAATAGATATTCTTCAATTTTGATATAGGATGATGTTATTATTGTTAACATTTTGAGGAAAATTTAAGTGAAAATATAAACATTGTAAACAGCCTTAATGCAACCTTTTTAAACTCTGAATTTATTTACCGCAAATTTATGGATTGAAAATCGATATATATATATATCAAGTTATAACAAATGGATAAAGCAATAAAAAAATTAGCAATTTATTTTAAGTGCACATAATATAGCCATTTTTTAAAATAATTAAATATTTAACGACAATATCGATAACACAACACAGAATAAAATCAATATTTACCATTACCATAGCTAGATACATAAAGTCGAATGAACAAAGACGGAAGTCGACACAGATATGCACAAAATATATATTACAACCGTTAATTAGTCATATGGCATAATGCAATTTTTAATATTTGTTACAAAATTAATTATTAACAATATTATAAATATTTTTTGAAATACAATAATATACTATAATTCACACTAGAAATTGATGTGAACATAGGTTAGTCATTAGTTTTAAATTGTTAATCAAGTATTAAAAATATCAAATGTCAAATGTTAATATTAACTTTAATTAACGTTCTTGAAAAATAGTTTACAACCGCATAGAAAATATTTTTATAATCATATAAGGCAGATAATAATAAAGAATTCTATATCAATGAATAGTATATTAAAAAGTGTCTTGAAATATATATATATAATTATATTGCATTAAGCATCATTACATCATCTCTACTGAAAGGTGGCGCACGTAATGAGGTTCGACCTGAAAAGAAATAAAAAGCGAAAGTAAACGATAACCTAATAATAAAAGATACAAACCATGACGGCAAATCAGACAACAGTACTGTATAATAGTCATAACAAGTACACACATTTATGCCTAACGACAAAACAATATATTATCCTACCCTTATTAACGGAACCCTTCATAAGAAGGGTGGGGTATCCAATTTTTTTTCAAATAAATTATGTTTTTGATTGAACAATGTAATGTATGACCCCTATTTTTTAATCAGTGGTTAAAATACTTTTATCTATCTAAAAAATATAACAAATATAATTTCGAATATTTGAACATACAAAACAAAATAGTGTTATTATTGAACTATTATATACCCCCATGGGTTTTGTTTACATGCCGATGATATTAGGAGCTAAAACATGCAATATTAATAGAAAAAAATTGTTTATCGTAAACTATATATATTTAAATTGAATAATAAAATTGATTATTAAAATAACTAGCAATTTAAAATAATACTCAAATAGCATTTATACTACTTATAGCTTATGTATACAAATAGTATAATAATATATATACCAATCTATTACAGATCTCGACATAAAAATGATACTAATTGATTTTTTTTAGATTAGGTATATTAGATACATTAGGTATATATATACCAAATTTCAGCGTAATCGGATGATTGGAAGTTTGTTTTTCCAGAGGGAAAAACTCGGAGAAAACTCTACAAAATATGTCCACGTACGAAGGGTTAAAGAACAATGCAATAATTTTATAACTCGAAGACTACAGTGGGTACTGGTAGCTTATCCTTTTGTGATAGTTTGCAATTTTATTTTATTCAATTTAACATTTTAAATAAAATAATTTTAATTCCATGTGTTTTTGGGGAAGTTGACTATGTCAAATGCTTTAGTGAAATAGAGGGCTGTGATGAGGATTCTGAGTTTGTTTATGTCAGTTATGTAATATATTTTGTAAGGATACAATAGTGCGCCTGTTGGTGAGGTGTTCATTATGTATGGGTTTTGTACGGATGGTAGGATAAGGCGTTTGATTGTTTTGGTAGTGAATGAGAAGAGTAATATAGGGTATAATGAGATGTCTGTGGGAATTTTGTTTCGTTTCAGTTGGGTCACTGTAATGAAGTTATTCCAGATTTTCGGAATACGGTTTGTATGTATGACTGTGTTGACAAGAATTTTAATGGCGATGGGACCGAAGTGATTGAAATATATGGATGTGAGATTGTCGGGGCTAATGGCGGTAGTGAAAAATCAAAAGTAATTTGGCCAGTTGAACGTGATATAGTAGCACAACCAATATAAGTGATAAAAATGAATCAGGCAGAAAGTAGACACAGTGCTTGTCTCACTAATTTATACAATACTGTTACCTTTCACAATTTGGCATTGAAACTGAACGCTAATTTTTAATAAAGCCTTGAATATTCTATTTTCTCCGAATTTATACAGTAAACTATATACAATTAATACGTATAATCCGAATATAACAAGCTGACTTATAACAAGAACTCGCTTATAAATAACAAGCCATTTGGCTGGCACAGGCAAAACTTGTACATAACTACACTATAGTAGTTTCGGTTATTACAAGTATGGGTATAACAATAACTCGCTTATAACAAGCAGATATTTTGGTCCCTACATATTAGTACTCCTCTTATAACAAGTAAACCTTATTTTTACACTATATTGATATACAATATATTTTGGATAATAATAATTATGGAACAACATGCTCGTTGTTTTTTATTAATGTTAATTACATTAATATGTAGTATGTAAAGTACTTCAGATCACATTAATTTTAGGGTACGACGGATATAGCAAGCATCGATTATAACAAGCAAATTTTTACAGTCACTTTAATCATGTTATAACCGGATTATACCGTATAATGCATTATTTTTAAAATTACATTATAGAAAGAATATGGACTATTATAATTCATATTGATGGTCTCCCTTCAAGTGTATTATAGCAATATTATACTGTATACTTCACAATCCACAAAGAATTTTACTACGTTTTCACAAAATTAATGCTTAATATGTTCTGGTTCAGCATCTCAATATTTTTTCTTATTGAACAGTCATCATTATTTTTTAAATAAACATTTTATGTCAATTCGATAATGGCTAGTCGAACACAGGGTTTACGGAGATGTGCGTTAGGGCCATTCTCACGAATTATGTAGCAACCACATTATCGCGTTCCCCAAACTTGTATGTTTCATACGTTTTACATAAAGAATACTGTAAAAAATCATTTAGATCTTCAAAATATCTACCCAAAAATATATGGTTATCATTCATAGATTCAAATGCAATAAGGTCGATAATATCAATTATTTTTCAAAATATGACGAAAAATGGCATTTCACTAATTTTAAATAATCGTAAGCAACAGTTTTCAGAATATTATACTCTGATATTTCACGATGAAATGAAAGTTATTTTTTTATCAATATCGACTTTTATTTTTTAAGTTGGTACATAGTCAGTGGGAATGGACCGTTAGTTTTAGATGTGACATGCTAAAAATGGTTGCAGTATTTTGACATTTGTAATATCAGTAATAATAATTTAACATTTAAAAAACTAAGCTTAACATAAAATTAATAATTAAGCAAACTTACTTTAAACATAGGTCCGTGACCCGGGATAATATAATCAGCCTTTCGTAGAATTCGGCGTCTTTGATTTTCTTGTGTGTCCTGATTTTCGCTCGATGATTGCCATAATTCTGGCTGATCGAGATCTTCTCTACATTCAAACAAATCACCAGCCACTGCTACTCGGCCTAAATGTTGGACATCCTTCACAAGAACTGTTACATCAGCATTTGTATGCCCAGGTGTAGGAATAATCTCTATCTACAACAAATATAGTGAAATATATATTACATAAAACCTCCTGAAAATGGAGCCAGATACAAATCTATTTTTTCCTTCTTAAAGTAAGTAGAATATAGATTTCCATATCCACGTAATCAACACTATCACACTACAGAAATGCTAATTGACCATGAATGGAATTTAAGTAGTGGCATTATGATGGTTTAATTGATCAATTAAAAATTACCGAGTCATTCTTTACTAAAGGTTCACTAATTCAAAGAACAATTTAAATACAAATACAATACTCATATTAACAGCATTTCACTAGAAAATTTGAGCATCTGTAAATGACACAAATGAAAGTTTTATCTTAAAAACTTTTCGATACTGACAACAATAAAAAATGTTTCAACGAAGAATTAATTCTTTTCCATATTATCAAAGAATTCTACCTTGTTACTGGTTCTGATACATAAATAATAGGAGGTGTCAAGTTCATCTTCATACACAATTTTAAGTCTGAAATACTTCAACAAGTTTATGCACATCCTGTTTTTCAAGGTGCACAAACAGTAATCATCAAAATTGTCCATTAAAATCCAATATATACAGATTGGACTCTTTTATACTCATTTTGTTAGCATTCCTCAATAGCATAAAAAATGGTTCTATTAATTGAAAAATATTTAATTTAATTTTCTCCTGTGACCAAAAGTTTATGTAAAAACTCATTTAGATGTAAAATTCAAATGGTAGTCAACATATATAAAATATGCAAAGTAGACTATAACTATTATTTACTATGATTGAGGTTATTATATTAAATTTAATATTTTAAAATAGCAAACAAAATTAAAACACCATTCAAAGATAAGATTACGAAGTTATATATATAATTAATTTTGATTGTAAAATTTTGTCACTAATAAGTTAGTTGAAGGTAGGCATATTTGACATCTTAATATTCTAAACTTTAGATAATTAAAAAAAATGTATTCCCTAATCGATATATACCTAATTAGGTAAGTCTGCAGATTAATGATGATATTAAATGATATATAAAGATGGAGCAAGTATTAATCGTCATAATCAAAAGACAGGTTAGTTTCCTCAGATGTTATGATTAAAGCCTGATAAAGGTGGGTATTGTTATAACTTTAAACACAATTACTATAAAGATAAACTTCTAATATGGCGAGCATTGCATTTGTAATAGACAATACAAAAATTTTCTTGTAGTTCTTTTTAGTATTTCTAGTTTATCGTGGTTGACTGTGTTAAAAGCTTTATGACTTTAAAATAACATTTAAAGCATTTTAAAATATTGAATATATATAAAACAAATTAAAATATATTTAATAATCAACTTACCATATCATCAATCTCATACGGAATATTTTCGGAAAAATTATGAATTTT
The DNA here is from genome assembly GCA_034780555.1 of Coelogynopora nodosa. Lineage (NCBI taxonomy): Eukaryota > Metazoa > Platyhelminthes > Proseriata > Coelogynoporidae > Coelogynopora > Coelogynopora nodosa. The sequence continues at coordinate 6,414 of JAUZND010000824.1, read as the reverse complement.
AAATTGATCTTCTTTTTGGATGTCAAATCCGACAATGTGTAGAGCATCAGTGAATAAGTTCAAATTTCCGACATGGTCGCAATGTCCATGAGTACAAACAACATAGTTAACATCAGAAGGTTTAACCTCATATTTACTCAGGGCGTCAAGTAAAAGCGTGGTGTCCCAGGCACTTCCAGTATCAACCAAAATTGTATGAGGTCCTTTTATAAGGGTTATTGTACATGCTGATGACATGTCACCTGATGGCAAACTGTGAGTATAGCCATCTCGTAGTACAAAAACAGAGTACTCATGCATGGCTCAAACCTAAATATAAAATAAAAAATGTATAAATATAATGAATAAAAGAATTCCACATTTCAATTAAACAATAATGACAGGCAGCTACTTTTTATTTACTTATTAAAGGTCAATTTCATAAAATAGTTCAGGTTATTAATGATGTATTTTAAGCAGACAATATTTATGATTATTAATAAATAAAATATTTGAAAAAACTGTTGTAAGGTTCCGCACTTAACTATAATATTTTAAAATATCAATATTATATATTATGAAAAAACATTTCCATTGATCTGGTATTATTATATATAAATAAACTTATCAAATAAATAGAAAAATCTAAACAATTTGTGCATAATGCAAATATTAATAGAACTGTGAAGTCAATATAAATGAAACAGTTCTCCAGAATTGGTTATTTTACATCCAGTTCACTGAACTCAGTTCCAGGTAATTAGAGTGTCATTCCTCCTGAAATCAATCTACTTTCATAAGCAATAAGTAACATAATAGCATTTTGTTAATTTATTATGGATTTTCATAATTTTATATACATTGTAATATTACAAATTTTTAATACAAAATTTTATAACTTTATTTTTAGTAATAATTGGTGTATCTGAACTTTGGGGCTGCTGGCCCTTGATTGGTTGTACCAATATACCTATAGTATTGTATACTGTATCCTATACATAGATGATATATATAATGGTTGTACAGGGCACAATAAATTATTACACTAGCTCAGCTGGTTCTCTCTCACTTACAACAATAATAATTAACATATAATAATGGATAGTACAGAGTAATAATTAGTTTTTAATGAGATATAATATAGTTTTTTGTAATATTTTTATAATTCTGATTATTGATGAAGTATTGAAGATTATAACTGTTTACCAGCTATAAATGCTCTTAAGGAGCTACATTTTGGATTGAAAGTATTTGATTTTTATCATGTTGAGGGATAATACTTTGACTTTGTGATTTACGAATGACACCTTCTCATCAATACTCATTCCCCTACATTGACACGTGGATCAAGCTGGGCACCTTTTTATGTGATATAAGACAACCTGGAAGTCATTTTACTTATTTAAGAAACTTGATATTGATAAATATTTACATCAATTATAGGTAAATATAGTATATATCTGTCATATATATTATAACCACATATACATAAATATGGGTCTGAATAATAATTCAGAATAATAAATTTTGTTTTTAAATGTTTAGAAAATAAAAAATATAACATGTTTGGAAACTATTTTAGTTTAACTTTTATGAGTAGAATACCGCATTCTGTAAATATAAGTTTATACAATCAAATTTAATAAATTTGTATGTGCATTATATTTTTGAATACATGTCAAATTGTACCCAACTAATATTTAAATTTATATCTCATTTAAAAACAAAGAAAAAGAGCTTTCTAATGGAAGCAAGCGAAATTGCTTTTATAATTCATAAATTATAACACACTTTTTCGTTAAAACTTACAATGAGCATTGGTTGGTTAAAAAAGTAAGCAAAGAAAGAAAGTATAACCACAAAGAAAAACAGGTATTTGGCCTTTGGTATCACAAGCAGGTAAAAAGTTAAATTAAATGATTAGTGTAAATGTTCCCTACTCACTTGTACATATGTTGGTGAAAGAAAGCAAAATCTGACGGTTCCACAAACCATCCAGACAAAAGCGAATTTCCCAAACTGTCTGAATGAAACCAATGGTTTGCAAACAGTATGGACAGAAAGCAAATTACTCACCAATGGTAAGCAAATGAATACACTAAATCTACAATAATTAAAAAAATTAAAATAACAAATTCAATTAAAACAACATTGAAAAAGTGTTGTACATTATTAGAATAAATACTGTTATTTTATTGTAATTTTACTGTATATTATAGATTTTTTACCATAATTATTATTTATATTGCCATATACTGTATTTAAAGTTTAATTTATTGTAAATTTACCATATTTCCTGAGATTAGCATCCAAACCAATTGCAAATTATACATTAAATGAAAAATATATAAAATATTACTAGAAAATGAAAATAATGATAAATTTCCTAACTGTCTGAACCATTTACAAAAAATACATTATGAAAATTTAAAATTATTACAACCACTCTTACTACTAATGTTTTGAACAAGTTTAGCATTATAATTTTATATTCTCAACCCCACTGAAAGAAAATTAAGTTAGATATTGAGTAATTGAATTGAAAATTGTAATAAATTCACTTACTGTCCACACTGTTTGTGAATTATATATTTTATGAAATTTTAAAGCATTGTATTCGCTCCACTATTGTTTTGAACAAGGTTTGCATTAAAATGATATGTTCTAAACTCCACTGAAAAGAAACATGAGGTGGATTTCAAGTAATTGAAATGAAAAAAATTAAAATAATGTGCTAACTATCCAGACTGTTTGCAAATTATACATTACGAAAATGTAAATGTATTACATCCCCTCTCCCAATGTTTACAAGTTTAGCATTAACACTTCAATTGTCTGGTTCAATTCTTTTTTAATATAATTTATGATAAAAAATTGATTTCATTATAACTTTTATTGCCTGATTGTTCACAAACTGTCTGGACCATTCACAAACCATCAGAATTTATTTACCGTTGCCAAAATTTCCACAAATCAGAATTAAAGCAAATCATAATTCAATCCACCTCCTTTCTGTGCACCAAACAAATGACTTCATATACAGGGTGTCTCAAAATATATGCATAATAGGTATGCACCTCAAGTTATGGTGTGGTGTGCGATTTTTGATAACCGGCTTATAATTTTATGTGTTTATTTTGAGACACCCTGTACATTATTGTAATGGGTATGAATTGACTAAGGTACAAGGTTTTTGGTTAAATGTGTATAACAAATATTTATGTATAATAAAATTTATCTGCATTCAAAAACATGAATGCAATTTTGTTGATTATTTCCTATGGCTAAATACAGTTTTATTGTCTAATCACATTTTGTTTGCTAATATTCTGGTCTAATTATATAACTATTTATTGGTATTTCCTATGCTAATTCTATTGATATAGCATTTTAGCCATAATATTAACTGGATTTTGTATTTGATTCCTAGGTTTAAAGGGTAAAAGCATAAGTAAACTTTTATTGGTTTATTTAGTTATGATTGGAACACAAAAAGAAAATGAATTTAATATTTGTAAATTCAATTATTTTGTTTTAAATAAAATGTAGAGACAATAAAATTTGATTTTTATTGTGTTAATATTATTATATTTTATAAATATAGAGTTTCAGTGTATATATATTTTTTAGTTACAATTTTCTCTTCTGTTTTTGTATCTACTGCCACTGGTGCTGCAGTTATATATATATATATCTGAAATTCAACTTTCAAAGTTGTATTAAGTGATGCTGAATTCAAAATGGTCTCATTTACTAAGTTTGAAAAAAGAATAAAAAAGTAACAATTATTTTAAAATTAAAATATGGTACCACTTTTGCCATGTTAAAATAAAATACACATTGTGATCAATAATGGCTAAAATGTCTTTTAAACAGTAAAAAAAATGCTGTAACTTTTGAACTAAGCATCCAATTATTATTAAATTATATAAAAAATTACATTCTACTATTTCATAAAAATAGATTTTAAAATTTGAATATTAAATATAATTTTAAGCAAAATTTTAATTTTTGCATTGAATTACATATACAAATTATGAATAAGCTTCATAATAATGCCTTATTTTATAAATAACAAATATTTTTTATTTATTTCTTTTTCTATGTGATTTCTAATATTTTACAAGCTTTAAACATTGAAACAATTCTACATAATTATAATATATATGAATATATAATAGACATGTACATATGTATAGATATTAACATATATTACATCATTTCTTTTGATTAACATTTTGTATGACAAAAATTAAAATTAAATTATTTTGTATAATTTAATCTTAATTTTATAATAATTAGATAAGAAATAATAGATATATATACTACAAATACTGGAATAAGTACTGTAGTATATTACAATGCTAGGGAGTTGTGTTTTTATATTAATATTATTTACAATTTTCATTTATTTATTTATTAAATTTATAGATATATCATGGTAAGTCATTGTTTATAATGTTCAGTTATTTATTGTTCTTGTTTATTTTGTTATGATTTTATTTATATCTTTTTTAGGCATAAGGTGGACTATTTCATTATTGATTTAGGCTTTACTTTAATATTTTTAGCATTATTTTTTATTATTTATATATTTCTCAATACTTATGTTATTATTACTAATTTTACTAATATTATACTAATATTAATACTAATTCTGTTTTAATAATATTATGCATATATATTGTCTGTTCATTTAATATATGCTAATATATATATACATTTTTAAATTATATTGTATCACTAAACATGTAAAATATTAAGTAACAACTTGTGTGGAAAATAAAACTTTATTATTTTACTTTCACTCTGCATATATATATATCTGACAATCTGTTTACTATTAAACCTCTAACAGTTTTAAGTTGATTAAAATAATTAAATTTAAAGTCAATTAAAAAATAATTTTATATACCATATAGTTTTTATTAATTGAATTTCAGTAATATAAAATGGCAAGTAAAAGTTCATATTATTTAGTTATTTGTGGTTCTAGTTCATATTGTTCTGCTTCTGTCTTATTTTTCAGCACAATGCAATCTGGGAGCCCTTTAATGATGTAAGTATGATATAACTAATGCAATATGCATATTGTGTTATTACTTATACATTTAATAATTCCAGTGATTTTTTGTTTCCTATTATTACAACAAACCCTGTTCTAATTACAAATACATTTCTTAGTTTCTTAGATTCTAAAAAATAAAGTTATAATATAGGATGTATTGAATTATTTATTTTTATAGGGATGACATATTAATAAAAAATTGCAGGATGTATAAAACTTTGTTTTTTACTTTTACTATTCAAAAAATCTTTTGAAATATTTACCATTAAAGATCTGATTGTCACCAATTAACATTATTTCAATCATGCAGTTCAAATGTTATATTAATCAAATAATGTACATAACAAAATATTTTTAAAAAAAACTACTGTTTCTAAATATTAACAGTAGTTATACTTTATGAAATAGAAAATTTAATAAATGTTTCTCCCTTGACACCCAATCAAGACAGGCATACATGATTGACCAGAGATGAATGCAGATACTTTCAATAAGGAATGGATTGTGTTTCCTACAATTATACACTTCATCAGGTCAATCAGTGGTAAGGTGTTTATGCTGGCCATTATCAGGACAGATCTGGTGTACAATGATTCTGTGTAGAAGGTCTCACTAACAATCAGTACTTTGATAGAAAGCATTGGGGTGTCTCTGCCAGCTATGTATTGCAGTGTTATTCATCCATAATTGCTATTTAATTTATGGTTGGAATATTATTGTTTGTCCCCCTGCATATTCTTGTTGAATATTTGTTCTTCAGCTTACTTGAATCTGTTATCATGTCTGCTCACATCTTTTTCACTCTCTTTCATTTCTCACTTCTTTCCTAAATTTTTACAAAGAATTGTCTCTTTAAAATATTTTCAAATTATTTTTACTTCTGGTGTTTTACATAGTGAAAAATATATGATTATTTTCTTATTAAAATAAGAATTTATCTTATATAATATATGTATTTATTTAATAAATTGTCATTTCATATATTTGTTTTATTTGTTGTATTTTTGAAAATAGGACATAAAATACATTATTATTTTTTGTGAATAAATTTTTTAGTATGTATAGACATAGTATGTAAAATTTAGACACTAAATTGAACTCTAATATTATTATTAAGATGAATATAAATTATTTTTATATTAGTATAATCATTAAAATTAAATGTTTCTGTTAATTTAGTGTATCATTGATATAAATGTATAATTGTAAATCATAGTAAACAGTCAATCAAAATGTCAACTACTGAAAATTTTAGTGGAAAATGGTAAATTTAGACATCAGTAGTACAGGAAGGTTCGATTCTGACTCACCAATTGACATTTGACTAAGACCCCCCTCCCCCCATTTTCTTATCAAGAAAAGTAAAA
>JAUZND010000823.1:0-13883 GCA_034780555.1 Coelogynopora nodosa | reverse complement strand
TTTCATCAATAATTATGTAAATTTATGTTTATTACATGTTCTTGCCGCTATTTTAATTGCTTAAATAAACTTGTTGTGCTTTTATTATTAATTTTTTATTAAAATCGGAAAAAAATCATAAAAAATACAGGGGGTGGCGTTTTTAATTGTCGGGGTTGTATTAATCTATATGATTTTTGCTGTTTATATATTAATTCATGTATTTAAAAGATTATGTTTGTATTTTTGTAATTATTATCTCATGAATGGCTTTTCCATTTTATGTTAATATATTTCACCAGTAGGCTAAATGATTAAAGGAAATTATTTAATATATCTTAAATAACAATAAAAAATGTTTTAAATAATTTCAATATATAATTTTCAGTATTTTTCATGTAATATGCAATTTTTTATTTTTGACAGAATTTTATAGGGTGTGGGTTTTCTTAAATATACAAATAAATTTTAAAATATTAAATACTGACAAAACCAGAAAACATGACGGAGTATGATTTATGGTTATTAAATTGGATATATTACAAATAAATTTTATTTTATAAGGAATTTTATATCACTTAACTGTCTAATAAAGTATATGATATTAACATCCTTTACACAAATTCCACTTGATAATTTTTTTTTTAAATATCGGTATCTATTTCACTTTATTGCTTTTTTACGTTCTTTGCAACTACTACCTATAGTATGGCAATATTTTGTATGGTGTTATGGTTTTACATTTGCTTAAACATTGTTTAACTGGCTCAGGAAACCAAGCTAATAAAGCTGCTTGACAGTTGCATTCCAAGAAATGGGGTCTACTTTAAACATGTATTGTATGAATTAATTAGCTAGTAAATTATATTATATAGGACATTTAAAGTTAATTTCGGTGATTTAAATATATTCAATTATCAATATATAATATGCATTTAGTTTAGCTCACCATTAATTTTTCATATTGAAAAATCTTAATCCAATATAAAAAATCAATTGCCAAGTGAGTGAGTCAAATTATATGATCTATTTTCTTTACACTATTTTCGGTTTTTGTGATTCTAACTTAGCTCTTCTGTTAACTTAATTTTATGTTATTTTGGAATTGCTTAATTTATGTTTTTAATTTTTGATCTATTATTAATGATTTGCATTTCATATTTCAGGTGATATCACAGAGAAGGGATACAATAAGAAGAGAACTTTACTAATTCAACCATTTTTAAAACCAAAAGGTACATTTTATAATTATTTTATAAAGTATACATTTTTATCAGTTTCAAAATTTGCTATTCATTCCACAATGTTATGACAATAAAGTTAAGGTTAATAATAATAATTTCTGATATCTATAATATTCGTGTTTGTTACAAATTATAATGTTATTTTGTTTTAACTTTTGCCTGTAGACACGTTTTATAGAAGTTACAGTTGAAATTCTTTTTAGTTTAGCATTTTTCCTTTTTTTCTAATTTAAGTAATTCATCTCCCACGTTTAAATAATAAATAAATTACAATTTTATATATAAATAGTTTAACTTGTCATTTAAACATACTTATCTATTGGGAATAAATTTAATAATTACAATATTAAAATGATTGATTATAGAAACATTAAAATATATAATATTATTCATAATAACATCAGAAAATATAATTGATCTATAGATATACATGTAACTACAACTTTGTATTTTACTTCTTTCATTCGAAATGATTTTTTAGCCCCTCTCCCTGAAGTAACCAATGATATTCCGTCATGTAATAATGCCGTCACACCAGTAGTCCGAGAATCCTCAGCCAATCGGCGAAAAGATGGTCGTCGCTACACACGCGATGAACCGCGATATCGATCGGGTAAATCAAACTGAAATAAAAATTTTTGTAAGAGTATTCAGTTGGTTTGTTGGATTTATTATTAAACCTCAGTTGTGACAACGTTAGTTTGGTTTTGTAATCTTATATATTAAAAAAGTTTTCGGCAGGAGACTATCACAGTTCAAAATAGGTCACTATTTCGTACAATTCAGAATGAGATCACACATTTGAATGGGACGCTTGTAACATTCCGTTTTCAGTTCTGAGTGTTCATAGGACATAAATGAGATTTCGCAGATCAGAGTGAAAAATAAATTTAGTTATTGTTCTTTTAGAGGAATCTAATTTTAGTGGTTTACAGTTTTATAAATGACTATGAATAAATTCTGTTTTTTTTTATTTTTTATTAATTTATAACTTATTCACCCTTGTTTCCCGTAGATCAACAAAATACAGTTACAAGAAATATATAGGATGTTTAAGTTGAACATCTTTATTTAATCTAAAATATGGTGATATATATTATATGTAACGCAACTATAATCGTAATATAATAATTCACAATGATTTTTTTTTACAATAGAAACACACCATAAAGTATTCACATTTAGAAATTATTTTATTAACATACTATTACTAATAAATACGTTAATGATAAAAATTGTATAGTTACATAATAGTTTATCAACATTTTTTTTATTAGTATTTTTATGTTATTATTATAAATTGTAGTCTAGTAAGTATGCTTCTAGAAAAACATTATACTATAAACTATATATTATGAGTATACATAATTTAATTCAAAATTAATCTATATGCAAGTATGTCTCTATTATGGTGTTCACCTTGATATTACAATTTAGATAGTCTAATATAACATTTCTTTCGAAATATCAATTTCCGAGTACCCATCGTATAATAAACATTAATTATTTAGTTTAATTATGCTATGCATTGAATTATAGAAATTCTGGAGAGCTTTATTTTTTTTAATGATTTTTTTCAAAAGCAATAATGTAGATTTAAATAAAATAACTTTTTTATTAGTTATAAAGAGGGAAAACATAATTTACGTAGGAACATATACCTAACACTAATTATAATATACAAATCATTCGATTTAATTGTGTATGTGATAAATTTATAACGATTTAAAACAAGGGACGATGGCTTTAATTTTCACATTATTATTACCTGATACATAAATATAAATGCCTAAAAAGAGTAAATTTAACTTTGAACCACGAAAGAAATAATCTAAACAGGGTAAGTGAGTGTTAAGACGTTTATAGTCGATTTAACAATGGAATTCTGTTAATACTTGAGTAATATTGATTGCTATGCAGACATCCGCGAGGAGGCGGTGAAAGCGGCTCTGTCCAAGGCGGTAACTCCACACAGTCACCTCCATGAGTCTATCCTAGCCCCCAGCAAGCGACGTGATGTAAGCCAGCCGCCCCCTCCAGTCGACCCCAGCTCTCTCAGGGACCAACATCTCTTAGAACAAGGTGACTATCTCACAGCAGCATCATTGTTATTTTCTCAGTATTCTTCCAGTTTTTAACTTGAATTAAAAAGAATATTATGACTAATAATGTATAAGTATGTATTTTCCACTAGTTTTTTTAATAGATTTTAATTTGTATCTCCAAAAACCGTCGTATATTGATTTTATCTTACACTTCTAATAATCAATAATTCTTTTATTCCAGAATTATTTTCAATTAATATTGATTTAATATTTATGTGTACAACATTTCCCTTCGCTGCGTATTTAATGGCTTTTCGTTATGATTTTATTTATCAAATCGTAATCGATTTTTTAGTATAGTATACTGTTAGAATCTCATTACAATTATTACATATCTTTAAAATAAGTAATTTAACTAAATTTATGTTGAGCTGCTATGCAACAATAGATTATTTTATTATTATTAATCTTCGATATTTTGATATAAATTTGATTTATATAAAAAAACTCTTCAACTTTCAATGTTTAAAGTCAACTCATGACTAATCTCAAAGTAATCGTTAGTATTTTTCTGTTATTTGTATGCTAGCGATTGCAATATGATTATAACCGCACTGAGGATTATAATGAACTCTTTAATTATTGTAACGCCCTTATACTCTGTACTCGTCTTTATAAGCTAAAGAAGAGAGTTTACAGCTCATTGTGTCTCGTCTAGGGATACAACAAGGCTACCAGTATATCTTGCTGTAATAATTCTTATTCCTCCATATTCTTGTATATACAAGAATATAAAATCAGTGAATTATAAATTCGATCACTTCTGCCTTTCAATACATATTTAAAGGCAGAACTTATCGAATTATTAAGTGACTGAATTTTAATGTTTGTTGTGTAATTTAATCATTTTCTTTTTAAAGCAGGAAAACTATGAAACGACACAATTTAAATTTGTCAAATATAATTATAGCAAAGTAAATCGTTGGCCATTGATATACATACGTTGGAATATACATTATCTATTGCGATTTCAATTAATAATTATTTTTAACACTTTGTATTGACCGCATTATAGCAGAAGTTGTGGTTTCTTTAGGTATCATCTCTCTGCCAACATTATAGCAGAAGTTGTGGTTTCTTTAGGTATCATCTCTCTGCCAACATTATGGTAGAAGTTGTGGTTTCTTTAGGTATCATCTCTCTGCCAACATTATAGTAGAAGTTGTGGTTTCTTTAGGTTTCATTCCTATGCGCGCAAGAAAAGCTTCTCCAGAACTAGGTTTGTAAATCGCAACAATACTTCGCGACTGAAATCACACATTGCTTATCATAGCTTAGTCTGGTATTAACAATATCCTTAATATGGTATGTTTATTAACATTAATGAGGATAAGGCCATATATGTATATAGTCAAGCGTATAACTAACAAATCATTATTGTAAGCAGTATTGATAAATCTTACATATGTTTTTCGTGAAATTATGATTTAGGATTTGGTTAACCTATAAAATTTCCATTATTATTTTATAATAAAGTACATCTTATAAATTTTTGTAAATTTAATTTTACGATCAACAATTTTTATAATAAGTTATACTAAATATGATATCTAAATATGCAGAAAATATTAAGACGGCATAGTACTGCAGTGTACATGTGATATGTACAACTTTGTAACCTATTTATTATATATTTAGTATAATAATTATGAAAAGTTTGTGTATGCATGCCAATACAGGTGGTCTGCCTACTTAAATTATATGGTTAAATATTCACGCAATTTGCAATCTAATGGATTTGACCATACTATCCCTGGCAAACTTATAGCTCATTTCTGTTTATTATAAGGTGTATTAACCATATTTTTATCTGGTCGTTTAATTTATTATATTGTAGCTTGCATATAACACATATAATAAATTTTTATAATTATTATTGCTGTCAGCTTGCCGTGGGTTGAAAGTGTTTTTATGTCTAAATAGAAATAAATATGCGTTATCTAATTTGTATAATATCTTATGGTATACTGTACAGGCTAACAATGTTTATTTTTACATGATGCATCGTTATTGTATAATATTCATCAATCGATTTTCTTTTTTGTAATACAAATTAACGTTAAGCATTAATTAAAAAATTCCGATAGTCTTTTTTGTTACTTTGTATCATTTTTGATTTGTTAGTCTTATAATTTAACTATGGCAAATCGATATTCACTTGACTGTATTAGGAATGCAGCCGCTTACCGCATCGAACATGAATCACAACCATAAAATGACAATGATAACAATACTTGTTTATGTGGCAGAGATAGCGATGTATCGCACAGACCAAGCATGCCAAGGCAAAGCGCCATGTGCATCAGTATTGATGAACATTGCGACTTATATCACACCCCTATATGATGCAGTGGCGGGTTAGATATATAGCTTATGACCCGCCCGCTCCTACCATCCATTAATCCAGATATATACATATAATGATGACTGGATGTCAGGTTAACTAGCTGGCTCTATGCTTATCTCTCTTGACACGAAACATCTAAAAGCAGTTTGACCTGTTCAGCTAAATAATCTTACTAATTCTGAAGCTCAGCGCATTGTTTAACTGCTTATTTTTGTAATTAGTGATAGAGCACCACTCCTACCCTCATCATTTTATGTCTCTCCCCTTTAAACTATACTGTTTCTCTGTTCTTGTTGCTTTTGATTGATATATTGTACATTGACTTCCAAAATGGGGCCTTGTTTGTCCTAAGTTTTGCCCCTCTTCACCCAGTTATCCGCTACTTTCTCGTTCGTGTACTTTTGTCCCGTTCTCCTCGCCAGCAGTGTATCGATTTCTTTTTCTCTTCTCTTCCCAGCACATCCACTCCATTCTTATTGAATGACTCATCGTGCCTCTGGGACAACTGTTTGGTCGCATTTATTTCGTTATGAATCATAATTACAATTTTGAAAATATTGATTTTGAATGTGTATAATATGACGATATTATTTGAAATCAAGCATTATAGTGGATCATAATTGTATACTTCTTCATAATAAATATTGTAATGTAAACTGAAATAAGATTTACTCGAATTTGGGTTGAATTAAATTAATCGTTAAACAAGTTATGTATAGGTATATTAAATTGCTAGTTTTTACTTTTGACAGTAAGTACAATATCTGATATATAATATATTGATTACAATATACATTTACCATTTTAGCGTGGTTAATATAATTAAGGGGTTCGTATTATTAATCAATTTTTTTGAGTAGTTGACTCGCTATCTATTTTAGATAGTTACACAAATCTTTCGCATAAACTTACTAAGCTATATATTTTAATTAGGTCAATCTTGTTAAAAATATGTCAATATAAAGTGTTTCAGATACAAATTACAGTGTCATAAAACATCATTAAAACTGTAACATGTTACAGAACATATTATATAAATATATATAAACAATATTTTAACAGTAAAACTGTAACTGTGTATATGGCACTTTAAATTAATCGGACTAAGTGTTTCAAGCATCAGCAGGACTTTAACCCCAAATTAAGATCATAAACAACCACGGTAGGACCTGCAGCAACACATTTTGTAAATATTTACCATTTTTATCTTTATTTTAAATATTCTTTTCTTGAATCATAGTATTATAAAGTATGTAGTAAGCTATTAATATTAATACAATTATTATATACGTATAATCAATAACCGTATTACTTCTACATAAGAAGTGTTTACATTTTGATATTATGATTTATGGTACTATCTGTGTCATTCTGTCACTGTTTATATACTATCGCATCGATTTGTTGAAGAAATAACGCACAAACGAAAATATGTTATGGATTCCCTCTAGTCTAACCTCTTTTATAAGATTTACACATGCTAAACATGTTATAGACACAGATTAACTGTCGCTTTTACTCTTAATGTTGTTTGTCTTTGGCGCAATGCGTATGCGCTATATACACAGTCACTAATATATATATGCCTATGTCTATTTTCCGATCCAAGTTGATTCTAAAGTAGATAAAACTTGGTCTGAGTCAGTAACAGAAGTAACGGTATGAAGGGTATACTTTCTGTATTTAGAAAATGGCGCAGGCATACATGCTTTATATAACTGCTGCTAAACTATGCTGCATATCCTTTACTCATGTTTGGTATGTCGTGTTAAGAATAGAATGCGGTGGCAATGTATATATGTATATACGCAGTCTTTGTTTTCAACTATAACCGAATTCATTTGTTTGCTGTCTAACTGTAACCTTATTGGCGATACTTTATATAACTCGCTATTTTTCTATATACGTTAGACGAAAAGTAGGTTATCATATTTTGGTATAGACCTTAGATTATTACATTTTGACATGACAGATCATAAAATTATTTTATTTTGTATTATTCCGACATTATATTTGCCTTCTCAAATCATTGTTATATTGACTGAGTTGGTTAAAAGAAAAACTTTTGAAATTGAAATGCACCATAAATACGGAATTTTGTGGTCGTATATTTAGTAATATGAACAGTTTTTGTTAAAATATAAATTAAATTGTAATTCTGACTATAATGTCAGAATTTTACATTACATTTTAGGTTGATTTTGAAATGATTATCTACAATAGAATTTGGTCTAGTAATTTTCAATAATCAGTGCATTTTCCCCCATTTGTTTAAAAGGTGTGAAAATGCTGTTCTATAATAAATTAACAATTTTGATTTTAATTAACGAATTGGATGGATGTATTATTCATATTTCTGATATACATACACTTGAATGTAATATGTATATTCATATCAATTCATACTTTGGGTAAATGTTTCTATCCGTTTGTAATATAATTATACCCAACGAGATTGTAGTTATAGACAAAATTGTCATATTGTCATATTATGAGCTAAAAATAGCCTATTACGTCATTATTTAAGATTTTGTTAAATTGTGGGTACGTGTTTCTAAATATTTGTAATGTGTTTGCGTGCCATGTTAAATTTTTAGTTTCATCTGGGTATCGATTCATAATGGTATTACCTGGGTATTGATTATTCATGTTATCATCTGGATATCGATTCATAATGGTATTATCTGGGTATCGATTATTTATGTTATTGTCTGGGTATCGAATAATAATGGTATTATCTGGGTATCGAATAATAATGGTATTATCTGCGTATCGATTATTCATGTTATTATCTGAGTATCAATTATTCATGTTATTATCTGGGTATCGATTGTTCATGTTATTATCTGGGTATCGATTATTCATGTTATTATCTGGGTATCGATTATTTATGTTATTGTCTGGGTATCGAATAATAATGGTATTATCTGCGTATCGATTATTCATGTTATTATCTGGGTATCGATTATTCATGTTATTATCTGGGTATCAATTATTCATGTTATTATCTGGGTATCGATTGTTCATGTTATTATCTGAGTATCAATTATTCATGTTATTATCTGGGTATCGATTATTCATGTTATTATCTGGGTATCGATTGTTCATGTTATTATCTGGGTATCGATTGTTCATGGTATTATCTGGGTATCGATTGTTCATGTTATTATCTGGGTATCGATTGTTCATGTTATTATCTGGGTATCGATTCATAATGGTATAATCTGGATATCGATTATTCATGCTATTATCTGGGTATCGATTGTTCATGTTATTATCGGAGTATCGATTAATTATTCACGTTATTATCTGGGTGTCGATTGTTCATGTTATTATCTTGCCCTATCACCAGACTCAGATAGTGATGAAGATGAGATGGTCCCAACTGGTGGCAACTCTTCTGGATCCTCGTCACGAAGAAGCACAAATGCCGGACTCCCAACAGAAGAATCCCAGGTTCCTGTGAGTAGAATACCATCAAATTAGTCTCCTTAATAAAGCTGTCTGACTTATTGAAAGCATTTCACGTATATTTAGACTTTTGAATATGTTTCCAATGTTAAAGAATTTTCCATCTACTGGTCGATTTTTACATCGAAGTATGCAAATACGACAAAGTGTGTTCTACATAATATGTTTAAAAGTTTATAATATAAAGAAGGCGCCTATTTGGTGTTTTGAAAAGCGTTAAATTCCTAATTTTTAATGCAAGTTTGTATAGTGTAAATAATTGTTTTCATAATATTTTATGCTTTTAATTCCGATAAATTCGAAGTATAGATATTATATTATGTATTATTTAATTGTATTTTAACTGTGATTTTTGTGTTTTAAGATCAGATGATGTAAAGAGTAAAAACCGTAATAACATTCACATAAAAAATTCAACATTCTATACTGTATGAATGTAATATTGATAATATTGAAGTAATTGACCGATTTCTATGGATTCTCTTCATCGACTACTCGAACTGTTAGATAGAGTACATACCTACGAATATGGCACTTTCTTTGCGCAGTGTATTCATGCTCATGATACCAAAATATGAAGTCAAGTGGTAAAAGTTATAATTGGTGACATGTTTGATACAGGACAAGGAGTGCAACATGGCGGTATGTATTCTGAAACTCTCGATGTTAGAATGCATTATTGGTGTAGAGGATTATCAATATTCTTTGTTATGTATATAGACACAGCCGCAACAATGATTGGAACAACAATAGAACTTTTGGATTGCCGAGTGAGAATCGTGAATTAAGAATATAGCCGGTTTCTTCCTCTTGAATTTAACGAGGCTCGAAAAATCATGATATTAATATAATTATATTATTTGCGACAAAAACAAGGCTAATTACATCGTTCTGTTGAGAAAGTGTGAGGGCGGTCTACCTCACCCCCACTCACAAATGTTTTCACTAAAATCAATTCATTTCAACTAAAGAAGCGTTAGCTGTAATATCAGAATACTTGGAATATCAGAAGGACGCAATACAAATGAATAACGGAATTTGTCGATATGTGGGCTTTTTGTCTGTCTATTTATTTTAAAATTTAGTATAACGGGACTTTATACCTAAATTTAACTTTTTTTTGTTTCATCTGTATTATATACTACAATGAACGTGTTTTGTGTTAATTTTTTAAATCTTTTAATACACGATTACCAAAAACTAATTTTTGTCGCCCTGAGATAATACCTTGTAATGATAATACTATAGTAATAATAATATAGGCTATACTAGTCATTACATTGTATGATGATAATCATTCGCTTCCACCCACTAAAGTCAAATATTACGTAGGTATGGTTGTACAGGCAAATGTAAAATATGATTACTTGTACAGTAATAGCAAGAAGAGAGCGAGCGAGTCTCTGTGGACTGACTGACTGATAACCGTTGCGTATAATATCATAGTATGGTTTGCACTAACTGTGTACAAACTGGCAGGACTAATGATCTGAACTCAACTATCATCATATACAGGGAGGGAAACGTAAGTCTGTCTGTCCTGCGTCTAGATAACAAACGCACACTACTTACTACACAATGTTATGTTATGCATAATCGATCTCTTTGTTGTGTAAGATGGATGATTTTCAGTATAGGCTACTCTGTTTATAGTTATAGATACATTTTAAGTTAAATGTTATTTTTAACAATATTAATAGCTCGGCGATCATTATAGATTAGCGGTATTATTATCTTGTCCTGGTGTCCAATATTCCTGTCGAAATAATTTTTGTTTCAACTATATTTAATATTAATACTAGTTAACCTTGATGCCAAACAAATTATAATGCCATATCATTTCATTAGCTGGTACTTTACTCTTGCACTATATTTTCTTCTTATTATCCATTTGTAAGTTAATGTTGAGAGGGCATTTATTTGTAATTCAACTGAATTGATGCACAAATTCATTGAATACTATCGACCTTTACTTGACTGCGTTTTGACACGCTCTAGTAAAGGTAATAAAGCTACTAACAGACAGTTAACAATAGGCGATTGTGACACTAATTATGATGTCTAATTAGTTCTGTTTAACTAACAGGGGGTTTCAGTGTATTTGCTGTATTTATATCGATGAAGTATAAACATTGATTTGTGTATTTAATGATGCTTTAATTAATAATTCACTATACTATGTTATTCCTCCATGATCTATGTATCTTCATGGTTAGAAACATTGTTGTTGAAATATATACTGTCTACTTACCATCCTCCCTTCTTTAGTGAACTATAAAGTAACTGCTTTAAATAAGATTATATACTAAAGACACCGTATAGTACATATTCAAATATTATTAATGAAGCAATTCAAAAGTATTTTGCAAAAATGAAACACTGTTTAAATATTCTTGAGGTATTTATAGTTATACTGTGGGCTTTAAGACTAAACATTGTAATACTTTTTAACTTATTTTAAAACCATTTTTTTAGTATAAACTCTGTATGCTAAAACTAAATTACGTATAGATCTGATTTTATTCTAATTACTTAATTTAAAACAAAACAGTAATATTACTTTTATAAACTTTTATAAAAAGTATAAACTTTTTTTGTCCAGTATATGAAATGCAATATCAGTGATTGGGAGGTTCTGAATCTTCAACGACAATATCCCTCCAGTCAATTATTAACATAACAGCATAATATTTTGATAGACAATCCATCACCGGCTGAAAACGTTGAATCCAACAGCTCCCCTCCTTAGTTTTTTAGCATTTATCGCATACATAGTGTAAATCAGCTGTTAAGTTGTTCTCCTCATCATAGTCCTGGCGAGCTGCAAGATCGATTATTTTGGATGTCTCTGACTCTAGAGATAATACTTGAGAACCTAGCTCTATCTGCCAGCTGCCAATACGAACGACACTGCTGTATTGAGAACATCAATTTGTAGACTGTGCACCTGGATGACTCCTGCAGCAGCTGTACCCTGGGTGGGACTTTGATGGAGCGTGAGGCGAATGGAGATAGAGAGAGAGATGTAATCTTTAACGCGACACCAATGTGTACTTTTTACTCCGTGATTTGAGAAGAAATTTTCGTAGCCATAAAGAGTGAAAGAAAGCCAGGGACAAGTTGTGAGCTCACTTATATTATAACTGATTAGAGACTATTTTTGTTGTATAAAATTGGTTTCGTGTGACGTTTTCTTTGTGGTTGTTATATTATGCGTTTGTCTCGAAATATATAATAAATTTTATAATAGCTTATTTCAGAGATAACGTATTTTAAGATGACATGTTGTACTGCACACAACAACAAATACATCAAATAGGGAAGACACAGATTGTATTGCTAGACAATTGTCTATATTAGTAGTATGGAAAGTGTCTATCTAGGACACCCCTACTCCCTCCCCCGAAACCTCCTTATTTGAAAAACACCAACAAAATTTCTTCTAATCAGAATCGAGTATTTGTTTTTTGGTTACTATGCCTTCCTATTGACCGATTTAAGCAAGGTCAATGTCGTTTCTTATTAATTCAAGGTCACGTAGTTCGATTTTGCTAATTAGAAATTGATCAGAGGTACGTACCCTATTGGTTGTAATAGATCATTCAAGTACAATTATTGGTTTTTCCCAATACGATGCATTGTGGCCATATAATGTCAGATCCGGATGATTTCAATGGGGATGCTAACTAAGACAAGGTAGCTGAGTTTGACTTTTCTAATTACGCATTGATGCGAAATACCCTAATAGTACTAATCGTTCATTCAACTACAATAATTGATTTATAATAAATTATGCCAGATCCGGGTGGGTTCAATTGGTATTTATACTAAGTCGTGGTCGTTGAGTTCGATTTTGGTACTTAGAAATCGGTCACTCAATCACATTTATCGATTTTTCTTAGTACGATGCGTTGCAGGCCTGAGTCGCCGATAACGCCGACTAAATTAAGTATAGAAATTGGTTTGAGATATACTACTACTATACGTATACTATAAGTTTACTGTGATAGCGCTATACGTATATACTATAAGTATACCATAAGTATATACTATTAGTATACTATAAGTATACTATAACAGTTTAATACCCTAAACTCCAAACATTTTATATCATAATATCCTAAAATTTTATATCATAATATTCTATTTAATAGAATATTATTGATTTTATATATGATTTAAATATATATGATTATTAGGATATATGATTTTATATCCTAATATCCCTAAACTCCTAAAGTTTAATACCATAAACTCCTAAATCCCTAAACTCCTAAAATAAATTACCCCCTTAATTTGAATCATTGAAACAGACGTGATGAATGAGATAGAATGTCATTTATTATTATTAATTTCAAAAGTTACAAAGTAGGAAAGTGTAAGTATTTAGGGTATAAGAAAAATGTCAGCGTCACTGTTCATCATTATCAATGGTCCATTCACTTTCTGGCAGTAATGGCCCGGGAAGAAAGCCTGATAAGAGTTGGTCATCGGCGAGAGAACTTTCCTTAGGCTGTTGTTGTTTGAATATTAGTCAAGGAGACAATTTTGATGCTGATATCTGTGGCATGTTTGATGAGTTTAGATTATCACTTGGATAACTTTCTTCAGACACTTGTGGTTGTTTGGACGCGGGCGAGAAAATGATGCAATTGTTGTCGTTGATGTTGATGTTGATGTTCAGGCGGGATCCCCGTCAGGGAAGCCGAAGCCCCCGCAGATACGAGGCCACCGCCA
>JAUZND010000822.1:0-13884 GCA_034780555.1 Coelogynopora nodosa | reverse complement strand
TGTTTAGTAATATAATGCATTGTACATATAAAATAGAACAGTATATTCCCATTAAATTTTTAATCTATTTTTCCTATAGGGCGTTATTTATGGGACACCCTGTATACTAATGTTTTCTGAAAACTCAGTGGAAAATAAGCTGGTAAACATGTATGAACTCTTTAAATTTTGGAAAAGGTATTTTCTGCAAGTAATATAACATATAAAAGTGTAACGATTATATATATTCCTATTTTAAAATTTAATTCAAGTGTTAACTTAGCTTTTATTAAAAACAATGAACTTATGAAGTTCAACTTGAATACATGAACATCAATAAATTATGTTTTACATGGTTTTACTAGATCTCAGTTTATATGTAGATGTGGTGAAAGTAATTAGGATATTAGACCCATTCTTTTAAAAGAGCATTAAACTAATCATCATCCATTTAATTGCATTGCTATTGTTTTTCTTAATAGCAGTGCTTTAAATAGTATGCTTTATTGATAAATCTTGATTGCTTCGATTACTATTTAAATGATACTCTGTTTAGAAAAAGTAAAATCAAAATTCTTCATAAACTAAATAAACATGTTGGATAGACACTAGCTTTTTAAATATTTCTTTTACATTTAAACTGAATATAGACATATTCTAGACATATTTTCTAACTACAAGGTATTATGGAATAGACTAATATTAAGATGTAACTGGAATAATAATATGTTTTAATTAATTAGTGTCAGAGAATTTACTAATTTGTTATTATTATTATTATTTTAAATAAACTAATATGGTAATAAATAGTTATAGTAAACACTAATTATTCTGAAAAACAAAGTCTATAAAGAGATAAATAGATTATACTAAATGTCACAACTTGAAATTCTAGGGAACCACCAGACAGTGTATACAAACATTAATAATTAAAATTATTTTTTGTAATTTTGTAAAAACTACTTTTAAATTTCATTCTACTCAATTTTTAGAGGGGAAAATGGGTCAAAAGAAGGGGAAGAAGAATTATATGCCAATTAAAGTGCATATGCCGCTCACCAATGAGAAGTTCAAGGTCAACTTTGTTGAACCCTCTACGAAGATAAAAATATTGCGGGGCCATCTGGAGCTTGCAACAGGAATCCCTGTCGACATTCAGAATGTTCACTATCTTGATGAATGTGAGAAAAAAATTATTGGTTTCTTTTTTTCAGTAAAACATTATAAGGTTTACTAGATCAAATGAATTTATTAGATGCCATTTTTGTTATAAAAAATATATTATATGTTTAAAGAATAGTAATTTTAAATAAATTCTTTATATTATTACATAATCATTTATTAAATCGAAATGTTATACTATATTTTCAATTTATATTTTGATGGTGAATCAACAGTAATTACTGGTTATATTAGACATTTCGTTTGATGTCTAACGTTCTGAATGATAAAGTCCACTAAAACTTAAGCATGTAAACATATAGAAAATGCACTTGTATATGGTATAGAATTTATTTCCTGGCATTAATATTGTTTTGTTATAAAAATTATATATTTTTTAATATTTAGAGCAATTTCGTTTTTCACTTTTTAGCTGATCTAATTGACAGCAGTGATGTAAAAAACAATGACATTGTCGCCGGGGCCGTTTTGACCATGGATGTCTGGAACACGTGGAAAGACCTCGTGGAGGCGGCCATAATTGGGGATCCAGACTGGGTGAGTCATCTACTCTCTATATGTTCAACAATGTGACGTTCCTCAACTATAGTAAATGCAATTAATCCGTCATTTGTGATATCCATAAAAAAACAATTAATTAGTATCGTTATAACAAATTAAATATAAAAATATAAATAAATTTGTTACTGTTCCTATTGCATACAAATAATCAATACACTGCAATTTTTAATACCTATAAAACCATAGGATTCAAACATGTATTTATATAAGTAGTTTTGTTATCTGAAAATTTTATTTTATTCACTTACTACAATTTTTAAATTACATACTAGTGGTCATTTATAGACCAAATAGTGTTGAATTCATGCTTGAACACGGGAAGGAAAGATGTCCCTTCCTCTGTAGAGAGATAAAAACTGAAGAGGAGGCAAAAAATATTAAAAGGAAAAAAGAGGATGTTAGAATTTACAAATAAGGGATGAAGGAAAAATAAAATGAAAAATAGGAGAAGTGATAAAAATGGGAACGATCAGCAAAAATAATAATAATAAATAGATTTTATTGGAATGAGACACTTGTTGACAAACGCAACAGCATAATATAGATACAATACGTTTAAAAAAAGGAACTTATGACGGCGTGGGCGCAACGCATACCGATGTATGGTTCGATCAGGTAGGATGTGGTGGCGTACATGGTCGGGATCAGCTCGAATTTTATGGAAGAGTTTGCTATCGGATTTGGCCACGATTTGGTTAATATCTGAGTTGGCGAGTAGGTGGAAGTGCTGGTTATCTTCTAAGATGCTTTAAAAGTGTTTGGTCAGTGCGACAGCGGCTGTGCCGGTTTGGCGGAATGCATATTGATCTCGAAGGTTTTTGTGAGATTTTATGAGTTTGTGAAGAAGTTTCCTGATTATGAGTTTCTCTGTTAGCCGGGAGAGAATCGGCGTTTTTGATATGGGTCTGTAGTCTGCTGGTGACGTAGGGTTCTTGACTTTGGGATTGGGGTGATTTACGCTGTTTTCCATTTCATAGGTGTAATTGAACAGTTGATAGAGTTTTTTAAGAGATAAGGAAGTAGAAGGCATATATATGTTCTGCTCCGTACTTAAAGAATCAGTAGGGCAGATCATCTATTTCGGTGGCAGTTTTCTTCAATTTTACAAGAACGGTGTAAATGTCGTCTGTTGTGAAAAATTCCTTGTTCAGGATAGGACCGGAGACTTTGTTAGGTATTTTATAGTTATAATAGAGTGGGTTTTAGATCGGGAACTGTCTTGAATGAGATTTTCCAGATTCGAGAGAATGCTGTCATCTTTGTTAGGGGCCTTTGGTGGATGATAAATTAAACCTATTAGAAAATTCGGATTGTTAAAAGATACATCGACACATGTGATTTCGAAGTCAGAGCCGTCTTTTATCTATTTGTAGATAAAATATGCTCTCTGATAATAATACCTACGACGCCCCTTTTCCTTTTCTTCCTGTCTTTGCGGATAAAATGGTGGTCAGGGTAGTGAATCCTGTTATCGCTGTGTATGGTCTTGAGGTGGGTATCAGAGATCAGTGCTTGTATTTGTTTGAAATACTTGCTGATTATGGCGAGTATGCAAAAAAGGAAAGTGAAAAACAATTACGGTAGCCATTTAGACGTCGTCAAATCGTGTGTACCTATTCTATGGTGGATCTTATTAACTTTCTCTTCAATCTTGGCAGTTGTTTCGTCTCGGAGTGACCAAGGGGACAACTTTCACGTCGCCCAACTCGGAGTACATGACCCCCAAGAACAAGCAGCTGTGGGTACAGAACAGAGCCAATGTCGCCCTCATGATTGCCGCACACCGTGGCCATGCCAACGTCTGCAAGAAGTTGATCGAGTGGGGTGAGTCTTATTAGCATTCGTATAGGACTGTATTGTTTATGTGAGTTTCATACTATATTTATATCATATATATTTATATTATATATCGTACTATAAAATGAGTCTAAATAATACATCAATTACAGTATTTTACTTTATTCTTAGTGAAAATGTAATTGTTTTACATGCAACATCAGCCTAATTGTACATCATTTTTTTGTGAAAGCGACAGTTTTATTGAACCTATCACATACCGCAACAAAAGTTTAATATTTGACAAACTTTCCGTAATCTATGACTAATATTTCTATTCAAAGTTTTACAATATATTTGTTTGGTTCTTTACGTATATTTTTTGTTTGGATTTATTCGAATTTGAAGTAAAATAAACTAGTTAGGTCATACTATTTACCATTGATGAGGAATTGCTGTCAAAGTCTGGCAAAATGTCTTGAAATTTTGTTTCCCAGGAATCTTTGTATCCCAGGAATCTTTTAATTATTAAATCACCGAAAACCCGTTTATAGTCGTACATTCCACCTGATGATATCATTCAAATTGATAAATATATTTAAGAATTATATTGAGCACAAATTGTCATAGACAAGTTATGGCTGTCAGTAGCATAGGAAGAGTGGATTCGGCCTACATCAAACGTCAATGACATTTTGAAAAAAGTAACAATAGGAAAAGCATAACATTTTCTACAGGAACCAGCAAGAAGGGTGCAAGCACTAGCAACAGCAAAATGCAACATGTTATAAGGACGTCAATCCAAGAAACAAGTATACAAAAAATTGAATTCTCCCATTTAGAGATAATTCATACAATAAATGAATGTAATCTCTTCGATAATATAAGATATCATCTTCTCGCGTGTACTACGTTTGTTGTGTGGAATTCTTTTATATAATATGTTAATCATTTCTTTCAATGTATCCTGAACTTCATATTAGGTAACAATAGGCTGGTCAAGTTTGGATCTGGAATTTCCATCCGATCATCTTCGCCTTCACTTGCGTCTTCACTTGATGTATTATCAAGTCGACGAGTATCTTTATAACCAAACATACTTGCTAATAAATATAACTATTGCAAACCGTTTCATTTGTTTATAGACTTTCATCATTATACACTTTGACTACATAAGATAAATTCATACGCTAAATTCAACTAGCAGAGTGGCGCCGTGGAAGTGCTGGGCTCATAACCCAGAGGTTGGTGGATCGAAACCACTCTGCTTATTATGTATGTATGTATATATATATATGTATATTTTTATGTCGATGTATACTAATTTTGTACATAGACTTTCATCCTGTTTCGATCTTTTTGGGATTTCATCAGGTAGTTATGGTCCAAAAGGACAAACTAAACGACAGGACTGAATGTCTGTCATTTACGATTAAAATTGAATGAATGTATGCAAAAGGTACAAGCCACTAATTAGGTTTCACTTGATGGTAGTAATTCTGCAGTAATTGTTTGTCGATGTTTTTGAGGAGAGTATTCGGGAAAAATCCGATTAATTGATGATTGCAATAGGGAAGGCTATAATTCAAACCGACCCAATCCCTCTTATCTTCAAAGAATGCAAGCTGCGTTTATTGTATTGCATGGATGTGATGTTGTGATTGTGAGTCGCAAATCTGGTCTGATCAGTATTCACTTCACCCTGATCCTTATATGCCTTCATGTAGGTATCATAAGTGAGAACGTTCTTGACGACACACATTTGAACACCTTTTGCTCTCTTATGCTCCGATAAGTTTTGCGATAAGAGACTATAAGCCTTTGGAAGAAGAAATATTCATTCCTTTTGAGGATTCCTTGTGCACTCGTCTGTCACAACCCAATACTGCATTATACCGACTTGAGTAGCTGGGATGGTTTTTTAGACAATTGGAAGAAATAACTTAATTCGAGGAAATAACACTTGGTCGACATCGATGTTGGATAATCGTAGAAAAAATTATTCGGTATCACCTGCCAATATCTCGAATTTGTAACCAAGTTCATTTGAGTACTTCATGAGACTGTCATATCGAAGAGAATACATTATAAGCTTCGATAGTTCAAGAACTGCCATTCCGATGTAAATTGGCTTGTCCATCATCGCAGACTCTTTACACAAGTGCACGCCGTATAGGTCTTGATTAAATATTGTCGTCGACAAAAATGAGGCTCGACTTGCCAGAGTTGTCACATCATTTTCACTATAAATTGGTCAATCTTAAATTCATTCTCTTTCGAGGATTTTCTAGTGTCTTCCCGAACAGAGAGATATTTTTTAATTTATAGCAATCTTTCTCGAACTTGTTCTTGGCTTCTTGTCGACGTTTACTGTTGTACTGGATTTAATCTCGGAAAAATGGCTCCTGATGAAATCTCTTGATAGCATCATTGCATGCTTAAGATAGAACGGAAGCACCCTTCCGTGGCAAACGTATTTCTTTTTTTATTATGAGTGAGCAGGAGTTTCATGGTACCCTATTACTTAAACCCATTTTTCCGTTTTGAAGACAGATTTTTATACTGACCATTCATAAATGGAGTCAGCCAGCTGGATTGTATAACCTCTTTCTAATGTGTGAATTGCAGATCTTTACTTACATCCTGAATATGTGGTGGATACTCCCAGTCCACCTCACACATGTATCCAGTATCTCCGTTTAAGTCAACAGTTTCGAGGTCCAATTTATTGATTTCAGACTGAGTTAATCATTAAAATTACGAATGTGGCAATGCCTGTGAGAGAGCGTTTCCATATAAATTGTTTACATCTATGTTTAGTAATTACACACATTCTGCAGTTATTTCTTTAGATATATGTTGTCTCTCATGATGTTTGTTCACAAACGTAATCCCACCTCGCGTTCTGCTTTCTATAAATTGGTACATGTCAACGTCCTTCAAAAGTTCCACTTTGGCTTTCGTCATATTATAGACAGATTGCCAGCACATGCTGGGTGCTGACACAAAATATGCAGGGTCTAGTTTATCTTCGGTTAGACTGAGGTTGCGGAATGCCTGAAATAAATATGCCAATTGGTGCACATCTCGTTTTAAATACACCGGCATATAGTCGCCGAAATTCTGGCACTTCAATTCACGCCTGGCCTCTTGAGCTATCGCATAATCCTCATCTGAACAGTGTTGTTTCTTGAGATCATTTTTTTGGTTGTAAATGGTTGGAGTCACCGTTCATATAATTTGATAGCATGAGCCCTGCTGGAATTGACCTTTTTCTTGTGACATCCTAGTAATCGGTTTAAATTTACTATGGGTAGGTAATGAGCCGAATCTTTAAGTGCTAGTATTTTAATCACCTTTCCTGGTATTTCCGATGACGATTTGCCTGCAGCTCTGAGCACTCTTACCAGGTGGCTTTCGTTTTCCTCATCCTACTCTAGCAAATTTAAATAAATGCCAGGATTATGTCGCTTAAAGGTGATAAAATCTCGAGCATTCCCAAGTGACAAATTTCCTTTCGAATTGTATTTGGCCTTGTGAATATTGTACTTTTGATGTTTATATCGATAATTCTTCTTAAATTCGTGGGAGTGTAGTCAGGCGAGAACAGAATACTTGAAGCATTGATCTCCTGTCTTTTCAAAGTTGAAAACAGCCTGTTTGCCATTCAGTCGACTTGTAAGTGTTGCATCATATGTTTTACCCCTATAATCAGGCGCTGAAAAGCATATCGTTGACATCAGGAATAAAGCGAATGTATTGTGTGTCCCGTGTCGACTACCTTGTGGCACTCTACTGCAAATACAATTACACACTTCCTCAGGAATAACGGATAGTCCATCGGGATAACATACGTTTCTATTCATTTTCAGCATTTCGATAGAACTAAAATTGGAACTGCATTGTCCACATTTAAACATGTTTATAGGTTTTGGTGAAGCGGTCGTTATTTGAAGAGACGAGCATGGAATGTGTCCATCGTTAACTATATTACTTGTACGAGCTGATATCTCCAAGTCTTCCGCAACCAAATCAATAAATATTTTTGTCGTCTCAGTAATCTTGTTTTGAATATTATTGTTTACATCCTGCAATGTTTATATGGGAGGATCAATCACATCACGATAGAGAGAGGCCCACAATTGATCCATGACATCTGGTTCGGATTCCGCGTATCTTGTGTTGAGAGGAGATTCAATAATATCATTTTTTAATACTGTATTAAATGTTTCGGATAATAGCCATGCTGAACATTTGAACTCGGAATTAATCTGATCAACCCCCAATGGATCAATCTCCTCTGGCTTTGATACTTCAATGGATGTGTCGTTTAAAATGTGTGCTAGGGGTCAGATTGAATTGAGTTAAAATTCAACATATTTTGCTCAAACTGAATAACATTAGTATTCGTATAATGAAGCGAGATTGTATGGATAGAATAGGCGGGGACTTTGGTACAAACAACGAGGTTGTTGGTAGCGTTGGTTGTGTTGGAATATCATGCCAGCCTGCACCATGATAGAATTTCATCCTCCTGATGAATTCTTCCTCGCTCATCACCTCTTCCTCCTCCACCTCTGACATATCACTGTTTTCCTCATCCTCCATCTCTGCCATATCACTATTTTCTTCCTCCTCTTGACTGTCACTGCTTGAAATATCTGAATTATTTCCTAATAATGAATTTATCATTAAATAAAAATAATAATATGTGACGAATTAATTACAAATGTAGTAGTAGCAGCAAATTAGTAGTAGTAGTAGTAAGTAAGGTAGTGACATTATAGAAGTAAATAAAGTAATCATAAGGTGGCAGTACATTTATAGCTGTAGAGCACTGCGCAGAGATACGACCGTTTACGGCAAGAGCTTAGAGCGGAATGAATTTAAGCTGCGAAAGCATCACTATTTATACATTTTCAAATAATAAAATGAAGGGGGGTAGGAGGGGGGAGGAGAATCCATATAGTGTTAGGTATAGTGGTGAATCCACTATACCTATACTACTGCCGTCTATACATGTGATGGTGTTGGCGTCTAGTATCGCATATAATAAATAATCTAAATCTTTGATTAAGACAGCAGAATCTTGAGTGGTTTTCAAACCAACGTTATTGTCTTGACTGTCATTTATGCCGGGACATTGTCTAATATATTATTGTGACGTGGTCCGATTAGTCATGTATAAATGTCTTGATTGATCTAACACGCTTTATATTCTGTGAATGGATCGATGTCATCGTCTTTTCTGTTGCAGGCGCCAATGTCAACTGTACAACACCTCTGGGTCGAACTCCACTTCATTTCTCGGCTACACAGGACCACGGAGCGGTCATCAACCTGTTACTTACTAGTGGTGAGTCATCATTTAGCTCATTTTTATTTGTATCTCTATACAAATAATATGTTTATCTTACCAACACGTGCATTAGGTTGTATGTACGTTCATTGTTTTGTTATTCCCCCTTTTTCTAGCTTTATCTTGTTCTACTTAGTTGATATTTGTTTTGATCTATTTTTGCCTTAATTTTCAAGTTTCCTCTTCATTTTTACTCAATCTCTGCTTTTATTTTATTGTTTGCAACTTTGCTC
This sequence comes from Coelogynopora nodosa, assembly GCA_034780555.1. Lineage (NCBI taxonomy): Eukaryota > Metazoa > Platyhelminthes > Proseriata > Coelogynoporidae > Coelogynopora > Coelogynopora nodosa. The sequence continues at coordinate 4,794 of JAUZND010000822.1, read as the reverse complement.
ATTCATACAGCTTTTAATTGTATTATGTCTTTTTAAATTTAGCTTAGTTACATGCCTCGCCAAGTGCAAATTTTTTTCTCTTTGTCGTTTTGTTCTTCTCAAATATATATGCAATTTTCTTTATGTTTCACAGTGATTCCTTAGTTTAACTTTTGCCTATTTTCTCTTTTATTTGTACCGATTTTTGAATACATTGCGTATTGTTTTTATGTATGAAGACATCTGCTTTTTCTGTAACTTGTCTATAAATTGTATAATCCATTGAATTTGGCACACGTGTTCTACTTTATTTTACTGATTCATTACATACCAGATGGGGACAGGTGCCACTATAAGTGATCTGACATCCCTTTCGACTATTATGTCAAGGTAACTTTGCATGAAATACCGAGTGTATTATTCAAATTTCCACACATTTTCAAGATTCCAATTAAGTTATTGACCTTTTTCTTTATATTTTCTAGTATAATTTGATACGTGTTATAAAATATCACTGTTTGGATGAGATTCACTCTGTATTCACTTGTCTCTTTATTTTTTAAAGTTTAGAATTCGTTCACACGTTCATTATATAGTCATTTTGTAATAGTTTATATGTATTGATACTTCAATGTGTGAGAATTCATTGTTTTAATTTAGGTAATTACGTTGAAAATTTAATATAAAAAACATAGTTTAATATTTAAGGGGCATCTTAATCATTCAACTCAGATCACTGCCACTACATATCAGAACTAAATATTAACCTCGTATCGTTTGGATTAATCCTTTTAGTATTAATCTATAATTCCTATAATAAAGTGAAAGAGTTATTTTAACTTTGTACATTTCACATAACTTTTTGCATGGTTACTCTATAGATTTGTAAAACCTGAAAAAATGAAGAATATTTAAGTAAACCGGAAAGGTCGTACACAAATGAAGTGATGTTAAAAATTTATTTTTAGTTATACGTTGGCAACTTGATGATTATCTATCATGTTTGTATTTTTTGTAAAATGTTGAACAATGGAACATATTAATCATATGTATATATATAACATAGTTAATAATATAAAATGTATTCTAGTATTAATTATTGTTCTTTAAATTTAACTCTCTTAAATAATCTCCACCGCAATTTTTTTTTTCATTTCTGTTAATTTCAAATTAAATCTTGGTGAATATGAGAAAATGCTTCAAATGTGTGGACCATTCCATTATTCGTATGCGTATGAAAAAATCGATATTAATTGGCGGATTTCGTTAGTGTGATGCAAAGGCTAAATATCGATCGCCTCACCCACCAACCAATCACCCACCTTTCAGGCGCGGACATCGACATCTGCGACAACGAGGGCAACAACGCCCTGGCCCTGGCCAACCTGTTCGGCCACAAGGGCTGTGAGCGCCACCTCTTCCTCTTCCGCTGGCAACAGCGGGCCAAGGCCTCCAAGCCGCAGTACCTCAACCCGCCCTCGATGGCTTTCCAGTGCTGCGACTCCCTCTACCCCAAGTGGAAGACGGGGGCGGTCGCCCAGGTCTATCTGCAGGTACGTGCGTACACTTTAGTAGAGTTTGTGTACTGTATATATATATATATATTGAAGCTGTGTGTCCTATTTGGGAAAGGGAATGGTCAAGACGCTGGTTTGCGGATGCCGAGGGTGTTGTCTCGGAACAGGTTCGAGCCTACCCTTGGACTCTCCTATTCCTGGTTAGCTGCTGTGCTAGTCGAGAGTTAGCGTCTCGTATGGTTTGGTATGAAAAACGTGAGTGATCGTAGCTCTATAAACTAGTGATGAGTCATTAGTGATGTGGGCGCGCTTCATAAACTGCTCACTGCTCCAGAATCAAAGTCCTTGATCCGTTTATTAAACAGATTTCGACGTTAAATACATAATTTAAACTGGTATATTTAGGTTTTTATGTCTAATACTGCGTCCAGCACAGCATTACACTAAATTATATTTTAAATAAGGCTGTTTTTTCATCAATGACCTTTTTATTGAGGTGAATTAATAATTATTATGTTGTTAAATTATAACATAAATACAGTCTGTGTTTGTGGACGTGGAATTTATCATTTTCGAAAATAGATTTTCTAACTACACAAAACATACAATTGTTCAAATTATACACAACTTTTCAATGGAATAAATTTATCATTTCTTTCAATATTATATATTATTGTGCATTTATTTCGAAATTTTTATTTAAAAAAAGCAGAAGAGTAAAATTAAATCTATTGAAATTTAATTTATTTTTTATACAGTGTTTTTATTTAATTTAATATTTTTATTGTTTAGAATACATTCACTCCTTCACCTTAACTCTATGTTGTATTATTTGAAAAAATATTCGTTTTAAAATATTATAAAAATCGATCTCACTTTTAGCAAAGACATGACGTCATCCTATACAAGAAAAATGATTTTCAGAAAACGGTTTTCAAGAATCCCCTACATGCTCACAGAATGGATAAATGAGAATTGTTGTGTCATCTATTGTCCTCATTGTAATCTTCAATTGTCAAGTGTAACTGCATCAGTATAGGTTCTCATGTATATATCTACTCAATTTCAAAGGTTATATGTATCTATGGCCAATACTCGGTCAGTTGTATATTCTGCAGTATTGAGGAACGTAAACCGCGTTAAGCAAGAGACATCTATAACAGAACTCGTATGAAAATAGTCCTAAGAAAGACCACATTGCATTGGTATGATTGTCGGTGAATTGATGTTTGAATTTCTTACCAAATCTTGGAAATCTTGGACATATTTTCATATCTTTGTAAAATTTGATAACATAATAAGTTCTTTGATAAGATTAACATTCATTCTTAAATAGCATATTAATTTCTTGGTCTTGCAATTTTCTAAATGAGAAATGTAATTTTCATTTTTTTTACCCCCCCACCCCCACCCCCCATTCGCTCCACAGAAACTGGTTCCACCGGGGGAATTCGTCGGCACCAGTCTGCACGCGCCCAAACGTACGTGGCACCGTAAGCTGTCTGCCCCGCCACACCTGGCTCCCATGGAGTCTGAGGAGCACTATCAGGCTGGTTTTGACAAGAAAAAGTAGGTGGCTCACTCACTCCCACTCTCCTTATATTGTATAATATGAGTACCCAACTTATTGATTTAATATGTATGCGGCGTTTGCATTTTTTCCAATTTTATTTTAATCTAATTTTTTGTAATTACAGATTTTCAATGCAATACGTTTACACTGTGGCAGAATTTTTTGCTGCCTTAGAATATAGGGATGCGATATAATTTTGAAAATAATTTGCTTGTTTTATAAATATATATATTGCAATGTTGCTTCTTCTCTACAAATCTTCTCAGTTTCTGTTTCATTTGAATAACTTTTAATGCATTATACTATAATCAATATATATTTATCTAGAGTGACATATGAGTAGCCTATGTATCAAAACAATTATATTTACCACACTACGTTCATCCCATTTTATTTCCTTTTTTCTCCCTTTCTCTATCACACACTCTCTCTCTCTCTGCAGGAAAGCGAGTACATTCGAGGAGTGGTCAGCAAAGAAGCAGCAACAGGAGCTGGTTCAACGAGAACTCCAGAGGCAAAAGGAACTCAATCAATTGGAGGAGGAAAAGGAAAAGTGAGTTGAAAGCTTCCACTGAAAGATTGGAAGAATATTTTTGTAGTATTTATTGTAAATTTGTTTTTAAAATTTTGAACACATTTTGATTTTTCTTAATTAAATATTGAATAAAACCTTTAAATTTATTATATACAGTATATACATATATATATATATATATATATATATATATATACCATACATATACATATATATATATATATACATAATTAATATATACCGTACATATATATACCGATATAAGATCGGTTTATAGCTTTCGCCAATTTATCTTTGGTCCCCAATTTAATATATACTCGTAATGAACCGCAACAATTAATGCAATAATGAAAATGTGCCAATTAATTATTAGAATACATATATTATAAATATCAAATCACTTACGTGTTATATCTGACTATAAACTTGTTATTCTCTTTCTACAAAAACTTTAATTAATTTCAATAAAAGTTATTTTAAATTAATCCTTTGAAATTCTAAATTCGCATCTCCACTACCTAATTTGAATAATACTTTTAATGTTTAAAAAAAATCAATGACCACCATATGTTAAATTTAACAAATTCAAAATACGGTTTTAGCGGTCACCAACATATATATAAGAAGGAGCACAGTGAGAATTTTTAAAGAAAAATATGCTTTTTCAGTTTTAAACTTTAAGAATATATTTTTTAATGTAGTTCTCTTTATTATTTTTATTATCGGCGATTTTGTTTTAAAAAGTATAGATATTTTTGTTGCCTAGCAAACTTGATCAACCAGAATAAAAATCTAACAATAGCGAAAAGTTTTATTGTAATTTATTCTGCATTTCATTCATTACAATTTTCTAAATTTTGAATCTGAACAATAAAAAAACATTTTCTTTAACTGCTATCTATGACGGTATAATAAGGCCTGTTGACACAAATTAATGAACATTGTTCAATAGGTTACACTTCAGTTACTTTTGCGTTGAAAAATGGAATACTCACTCAGCATAATTAAAACACAACCCCTCCCCTCCCCTCCCCTCCCTCCATCCGGTCACAATGACAGACAAATCCTGCGCAAAGAGACCGAGAAGTCCCGCCAAGCCCGACTCCCTGAGCGCCACAGCAACGAGCGGCCCACCTCCAAGTCGGCCAGCAAGCTGGAGCGCGCCTCCCCCCCCCGCCCCCCCCCCCCCC
>JAUZND010000821.1:0-35149 GCA_034780555.1 Coelogynopora nodosa | reverse complement strand
CTAATGATAAAATCTGACTTACTGACTTTTATAAACGATTTAATTTAAATGATATGCTAATAATATGTTTCATGTACCGTAATGCGTGCATAATAGCAATGAACGAAAATATTGAATGTCATAAATAGAGCGAAAAGAAACAAAGAGAAAATGACAGTCTACTTCCATTTTGATTTCATTTTAAATATTTTTTAAATCGTTAAATAGTTTTATTTTATTTAGATCCTATTTAATTTAGAACATATATTGAGAATTACATTTAATATCTAAGGATGTCTTTCATAATTATAAAGTTCAAAATAATTTTGATAGTTACATTATATTATATAAACATATACATAATTATAATGTATTCTGTTTCTTTACATATTTTATAGGTCCCACAGAAGAGCAGATCCGGAATGCTTACGAGAATGTAATAATCAAAGATTACATTAAAAAAAGTTAAAGGAAGCACTGGTACCAGGTTCTGGAGATGGTGCGTCACAAGAAGATGAACAGACAAAAAGTGCGTTTTAAAATTTCCCCATTTTTTCATCATGTATAGGCTTATAGAATAGAATAATATATAATATAGAAAGCCAATCCCCGAGGCAGTGTTATACAGCCAGCATTCGTTCCAGATGAAACAATTATTGTTATTAAACGACCCGAAAAATCAACTACTTCGAACACCTCAAAAAGAGAATATATATCCGTAATTTATGTGAGGTAAAAAACGAATATCTTGAATAACATTCTATAAGAAAAATAATGCTATGCTGGAAAACATATAGTATTTTATGTCAGACCTTATAAGTCTGCTTGAGATAAAAGACGAACAAAATATAATACTCCTCAGTATTAAGAACTTTTATATTTTATAAAACGTATACTCTTTAATCCATAAAGTGCACTTGTATTTGTAACGTTTTGTATTATGCATGTGTAATATATTATAAAAATTGTGTTACATTTTTGTTTTAGATTCTGTGAATATCATAATGCTTATATAATAATTTTGTTTGTAATAAAAATATTCAAATTTGCTTGCCTTTTTAATAAAATAGCTCATTTCTGTTCTAATGAAATATAAGTATAGTAATATAAAACACATATAATGACATAAAAATGTTGTGTTATATAAAGAAAAAGAATGTAAAAAATCACTTCTAGACCATAAAGTTACAATTATTTGATAATTATCATAAAGTATAGTGTTAAATATTTAAAACATTAAAATTCTGAAAATATGAAGCATGAATATATTATAGTCTTTCTTAAATTAAACCAACTGAACGTGTTCACTCAATTTTCAGGCCTAGAGCCTACTCGTTGGATAAGTTGTCCTGTCTAAGTATATATAGAAATTATTTCCACGGTACCAGTATGACACCAACAATTACAAACCAGTAAACTAATGTTAGATTGACTTTCAGATACTTCAATGCCCATCACTTTTTGCGCTTGGCCGACGTCTATACTGGTTAGATAATTTATTGATTTCACATTTTCAGTTCAATTAGAAAAGTTGGCCAATTATGTAATTTGATTAGAGCAATGATGAAATAAATAATTCATTATATTTTTCAATTAAAGTGAAGGAAACTAAAAGAACTGAAACAATGTTGTAAATTGACCGTGTTTTTATCAGAAGTATATCAGTAGTGATCAATACGAGTTAATAAACTACATTATAATACCATTTTAATAAATACTACATAATAAGTTTACAATGACTGGGGGCCTAAAAAAATAAGAAATAAAATAAGAAATCATTAAATAAAATGACTGGATCCAGAAAACTCTTAACAATCGTATTAAAAAGGGTGATCATGAGAGCCTCAGTATCGCTGTTTTTGTTATTAAGAACAAATCAAAGACAGTGACTTTCATTGTGTTATCGAAATTCTGTCCACATAGTCAGCGATATAAATAAATATCGAAAACTTTCATTACGTAATACACAGCAATAGTATTCATATAACTGTAACAACCCCGAAACTTATTTCAACTATTTTATCATATTGGATATGGCCAATTAAACCACCTCAACGAACGATCAATATGTTATATTCAATTAAACATTAATAACAATGATAACAGTTAACTATGACATGACACATTTTATGATATATGATCGCTACATAATTGCATATATCATTATCGTACTGTATTTATTATAATCGTGATAATAACATCGGTAGTCATATCAACTATTTATACTACATGAATATAATAAACATAAACATAATTTTATACGTATTCTATAAATCACAATATTTGAAACTAGTTTACATAAAATAAAAAGGAAATACTGAGGGTTTCACTTAGAAGTACAAGACTATACAAACACTTGGTAGACCGACAATTCATCAATTTATATGTTTATGAATTTATAGTCGGAAAACTAAGAGCGATCATATTACGTAGTTTAGTCCCTCCAGGATTAAAATTAGGTTAAAGTACTTTAAAGGCATAACGAAAACTTATACATAGTTGGTTAGATTTTGAGTGTTATGTCTCTAGCCTAATGGATACATCTATAATATATTATAAAATTTATAATTAAAATTATAAAAAGTTAGCTTTTAACCAAACAAAGTCAGTTTTAAATTAATTAATAATAATAATTTTTACATTTAATGTAAAAATTATATAATATTATATTTATCATGAATGCCACAAATTTAACGGTGTCTTAATTTCATGGATATTTATAGTTAAAAAATATTATATAAGCAATCAAGCAATCTATTACATTCACAAACTTTTGTTTCACTTATATATAGGCAGTTATCGTTAGAAAGTGTATTATAAAATAATTATTATATAAAGATATTATGATGGGGATAGGGATAGGCAATCAATGCGGAAATTGATTTAAACGTAAAAGAAATAGAATTATAATATATAGATGCAATTAAATTAGGCCAAAATATAAAGAGTAATCATTATTTTATGACAAACTTATTAATTAAAAAATATATTATATTGACCTGTAAGTTTACATCATAAAACAAAACGTAGTAGTTTTAGAAGTGATGGGAAAAAAAGTGTAATCTGGTGTTTTTGTCAACGTGAGTGATTGCATCGATAGAGATTTACAGTCAAACATTTTCTTGAATAGTCTGTTATTAATTGATGGAGAAACAACTATTCACTTACAGAAACCGATTACCAGCTCAGTTAAATAAAAATAAAATCACTTCTTATTTTTCTATATAAAAATCAACCTTGAAAAAACATCATTTCTTTATAACTTTCGATTTTCTACAAATAGAAAAATCGCCAAAACTAAATTAAAAAAATATATCAATATCCATAGCAACTATCCATTTTCTATCTCTTATAACATACATAAAAAACGTATAGCATAGAATGTACGTTTATTTTAAATTATTGTTTTATGTGTTTAAACAGTTGATATATTTTTGTATTTTGAAATATCGATGTGTATTTTGTATTTTTAGATTGTTTTTTGAGAATGATATTAATACTTATTGTCCCGGAAGAAAAAATATTTTATATTAGAATATAATCGTTATCTCTCAGAATATCTAGGCAATATATTTGTGACGAGATGTCTATAGGCAAGATTAAAAATACCAATATGTTTAGTTTGAAAATATTTTCACAAACTAATAAAGTTATTAAATTGAAATAAACTATGCTGCATATTATATATCATAGACGTTTTTACTTCAGGGACATTCTAAAAAGCATGCATTTTAAAATATTATTATAAACATATTAAAATGACTGATACCAAACTATATGGAAATGTGGAACAACATACAATACAAACAACAAAAGTTTTAAGCATAAACCAAATTAAAATATGTTGCTTTTAAAATAATATAAAATACGTTTACACTTTATCTACACAAAATAAAGAAAACTTTTTTGTAATTGGTAACATAAAACTATTAATTAATATTTTAAAGCCAAGTGACACAACAGTTAAAAGTTACTTTTTAAATTATAAATTGTGTCCGCATAATCCTAGAATGTAAAAATTAACCAAAAATAGCAGTATTAATAACTTGACTATCATATTAGAAATGAATAATTAATCAAAACGAAAATAAAACAGCATCCATCATACCGTCTGCTCCATCTGCACATAATACTGACAAACTCATACATCATTATTGTAAATTTAACTTACTAGGTCATTAAAACAAGTCAATGATCCCTTCAAAACTATGTCACAGACTTATCGGGAGTCTAAGATTGGAACGTCGTCTGAGGATTGTTATCTTGGAACAAGCAATAATTGAATAATTCCGATACATATCTTTATTTAATTTTTTGATGTGGATAATATTTTGAAAAGCTCATGGAATAACTATATTGAGCAAAAACTAAAAAGAAGAAAAGTATACGAAAATATAAATGATGACGTTATCTGCAATAACGAATCCTTCTACACATCATAATGACATCTAATATATCTTATCAAGTCAGTGCTATTTAGAACGATTTGGATTAAACACTAGAGAAACGGCTTTCCACAAGTCTAAACAAATGTTGTTGACTAAAATTATTAAATAAGAAAACGGAGTAGGAAAATTACTCAAAACGATTTTGTAATTCTATCGTTGTTATATGATGTAATCTGTTTAAATGGAGTACATATAAATATACATATAAATCTGTATAAATAAAAGTACATATAAATCTGTTTTACTTAGAGTACAAGCTATGCTTAGATTGTAAACATTTATTAAATTAATATTTGTGGTCTGATGATAACACATTCCCTTTGTTTAATCTTTCTGGAGTTTAGTCATGCATGTTGTTTTTTTATTAAAATACCATCTTGATATTATTTTAAAAATATATTTCTTATTTGACAGTCGCTTTGATAATTTATGGTTCTTTTATTAATATTTTTCGTTTTATTTCGTAGTGGTGTTGAGGAATAAAATAGAATGCGATCATTTACTACTTCTATAAATTGATATATTATGATTCATTTACAGATTGTGAATTATATATTTTAATTTAAACAATACTCACGATAAATAGAATTTAAAATATATATATATCACCAGTCATAACACATTGGGGATGTATCACGACATGTTCCACTGAGAATGTGCAACACTCAAAAATGTACCGCCAATATTAAATTTGGTTATTATGCCTTATTAATATAGTTATGCCTTTTATGGATTATACAACGATATCAAATAGATACACGCTACGAGTAACTTTTTCATTAAATCATTATGAAATATTTATTACAAACGTGCTGATTTCCTGAAAATTAAACTACAACCGAAAATATCAAATTGAAATTAAAAAACTTAGTTATTCTTACTGAAGTTTACTTTTATTCCTTTATTTAGTCAATTCTCAAGTCAAGCAGAACAGTAGCATTAACAGCAATTAAAATATTACAGAAGTACACCAATTTAAAGGAAACCATAAAATCATTGCCAGTAAAACGATTTTCCATAATGAAGTGACAATGTACGCAACTGTCAACATGATTACGGATGTGACAAATAAACAAGCGCTAATGATGAACTAATTGAAAACAGCAAAGCAGTTATGTAATGTACATTTAGATAACACAGTGTAACAAGTTTTTGTTTATGTTAATTTTCTACATGTTTCTAATTCTAATATAATTTTGGGTAGTTGATCACGATTATGGCATTAGCTTTTTATATTCCATTAACAGTTCATTTATAATTTAGATTTTTCCTCATCAGAATTTTGCAGTTTTTACGTACAATTATAAAAAGAATATAGTTTTATTGAAATAGTAGAGACACTTCGAATGCTTAAAATTGGTTATTAATAGAAGCGTATATCATTTTATAGATTAACAGTATCAATAACAGAGAAAAATTGAACAAAAACTATCAATATAAACATGAATTTAAGTGCTTCAAAAGTACACAATGTGAAATCATTGTTAATGAAAATATGCAATTAGAATGGATCATTAAAAACACAAAAACTACTTCAGACACAGTTTTATCAATAGAGAATCCGAAGTTTAGCTATTGATACAGCTTCATTAGGGAAATGAAACGGACGATATATGCCATAAACATACAAAGATCAAATGGCTAACGTATTATATTTATAGTGAAAGCGATACTAAAGATCAACTTGTGTACGAAATATACGAGACACAAAGATCTAGCGAGGTATGTGAGGAGATAGAAAAACACGATAGATGGAGTGATACGAAATAATAAAAACACTATAATATGGGAAATGGAAATTGGTTTTGGCACAGAGCAAAAAATACCATAAATTTAAGTGTATAAGACCAACACACCCGTTCATCAGGTCCTCTTTACCACTTTTAATATATTATAGAGATTTAGTTATCTCACATTTGTTTCTGTGGGGAAAGTTTCTATGGATTATGCACCATTCCAAAATTGAATGTGCTATTATTAAGGTTCGGTAAAATCTTAGAAAATAGCAGAATTGGAGTGTATCATGCGTTCAGAAAGACAGGTTATAATTATTCTATGTGTCTGATAGGTAACTTTAAACCCTCTTTAAAAAACAGCTATTAGAAACAGCCAATATAACCAAAAATAACATAAAACATAATATGTGTATATTAATATATTGTAATAATGTTCAGCAGTGATTTTTTCAGCAGTAATATTTGTTGATCACCAAATTCGACTAATGTTAGCATCTCATAAATTAGAAACTGAGTGAAATATATATAGAAAAGCTATTGTTTGGAAGATTCCCAATTTCTGATAAGGTAAAAGAGAGATGACTAACAGATATTCAGTGACAATATGATTTCCGGCTACTATATGATAGGTTATAGGACGTCCATTAGAATGCATTATTTACATATTCGACCTAATATAGGTGATGCAAACAAGAAACACGGTGAAAGGTTCCATTAGTAAATGCGGAACATGGAACTACGATATACAGTTAGATGTGATAGTCATATTTAGAACTTTCCGCGAAACAGTGAAGGAGAGTTATACAACCGAATAATCTCTTTCTAATGTACGTTTCTATTGGGAATCAAAGTATAATCAAATGATATTTCATATTTTCATTCACAATGAATACACATATATGTACTTTTGGAGCATTTTGACATGTCGTAAATGCATGTTTGTATTGATGAATTGTATCATTTTTATCTGTTAACTTATTGATATGCTAATTTATAAATGATTATAAAAGATTAATAATTAAATCTATACATTTGACTTGTCTATAATATTTTAATAAAACAATCTGACTTACATATTTTTGTGTAAAAACTGAAAAATATAAATTCTAAACTTAACATTCATCGAATAAAGACGAAAATGTCATAATAATAATCAGTGGTACTCAATTATCTTATAATTAGGAAGCATGTAATAATAAACAAATTAAACAAAACCATTTAAAAAATTTGAAACACCGTATTAATAACAATAATGTAAACAAGCAATTATGTTGTATTCATTTTACTTTATCGTAGATTACATATTTTACTGGTAGTTAAATTATAATTGTACATTTTACAATGAAACTTACATTCATTTATTGATTGATTGGTGATTTAATTGGTGTAATTTTGTAATGTCTTAATTATCTGTCAATATTATCACTTAATATAACATTGACAGTGTTCGAGAACCACTAGTTTATTTTTATTTGTAAATACTTATCTGAGAAGAATTTAGTCAATTTATTAAAATAGCTGTTAAAAATTATACCAATTTGACTTGCGTTTTCTTATAATTATATGAAAAACTCACATACAAGTGGTTAAACAAAGTTAAAATGCACAGGAAAAAAACGAAAAATAAAAAGTAATTTCAGAAAAATTAATTTATTATTACGTGTGGTAACGTTTGGTGACTATAAGATCATCCTAAATAAAATTATTATTAAGCTGATAATCATGGTGATGATTAGTAGTCACCAAAACACGTCATAATAAATCACATTTTCTGTTTAATGCAATCGCATATTTTTCAATTTCATGTCTAAACAACACCTTTAATCAGTTGGGATAGATAGTCATTGTTTGGAAACGCAGCCATTGTTTACATCCCTCGCCCACCCACCTCACAACGATGATTATCATCGGGCAGCTTGACCAGAGCGAGCTCAACCTCCACAACGACCCCCCTCCCCTCCAGCCGGGTCTCCAGCCGGTGTACAGTGGGCTGGGTCTCCCCAGATGGGCCCCCGTCCAGCGCCGTCTCGCGGTAGGCGATCACCACCCGCCCCAGTCGAACGGGCAATTTATACTCGCGGCGGATACGTTCGGTGATCACCTCGAGATGCAGGTCACCCATCCCTCCCACCACCGTCTGCCCGGTGTCTGTGTCCTGGCGAACCTGACCATCCATCCCGGGGTTGGGGGGGGGGGGGAGGGATAATAGTGGTTTCAAGTATATTAAAGAGATACGATCTGCAATAATCATTAAACGGATGATATTAAAAAAGAATAGGTAAATTTATCTCCTTTTCAACGGTTTATTTATAAAAAAAGTTAATTATAAAACATTTTAAAAATACATAATATAATAGAATTATATGTCATTTTAATAAATGGTTATCATACCGTTTACATGGCATGCTCTTTACATTCCTTAAATTTGATATATGTATAACTATACTATTTTTTACGTAATATGGCTGACCTTAGAAACCCATATATGAAATTTTTTATTTTGTATTTCTAAGCTAATGATAAGTGATTTTAATAAATGTTTTAATATGTGTTTTAATTTAATTTTTCTTTATAAAAAAACATTTGAAAAGGTAAACTTAAACAAATGCTCAGATAACTGCTTACTTGAATTAATAATTATTCATTTTTGTTCCCGCGCTAGTTCGTCCTTCTTGTCTTTTCTTTTCTAGTGACGAAGTGTTTCGGTAGATTATGGCTTGTTGTATGTGGTAGAAATTATATTGCATCAATAATTAAAATATAATTATTACTTAAAATCTTGCAAAAATTTATTATTTGCCACTATTTTACTCTGTTGTTCCATTGTAACTATGAGCTTTGAGGTATGTCTAGCTAGTAGGATGTACTAGTGGCTTTGTCCGTCGAGTCTCGATTCTTTTTGTTTTGTCAATGGTGCGAAACTTACGAAAATTTTGCATTTTTTGGTGAAAAAACAGTCTAAATCGGCCTTATCAAACTCACATGAGAGTCGTTCAAAGTTTTATTAATTTCATTTTTATAATAAGTGAAAATGAGTTATTGATTTTGAAAATTGTTGACCGTTTCTATCTCTCTGATAATTTGAAGTTATATGTTCTTGAAATGTGGTATCTTCAAATAGCCCGTGGAGAGAATAATATCATGCATAAGCAAAACAATATTAAATTGTCGTTAATTCCATATATAAATTGTTGTAGTTTTCTTGTGAAATTTTTTTTAAATTGACCAAAATTGTTTTCCGCTTTTATCCCCCTATCCAACATATCCACCTGTCCAATATATGCACTTATCAAACATGTCTCTTGTTGCCCTTTTGCGAAATATTTTTGAGTAACATTTAACATATTTTAATAGCCCATGAAAAAACTAAATAGTACAATAATGAGATTATTAATTAATTTTTACTTTATAAAAAAAGTTTTTAAAATAAAAATTTGCAATTGACCTTTGCAAGGGTATTTCACTAAAATAATACATTGCTTATTCATGTAGTATCAAAATACAACAAAGAACACATCGATCAATATTTATTGTGCATATATTAATTAGTATAGTCGTATGCCATGGTGACTAATAGTTCAATTAGAAAGAGTTTGACATAATAACAGCATTGTCATACTGTAAAATGTAATGATAGGTAACTGTAAAAAGAAAAATTATAATGCCATTATAACCTGATTATCTAAATAATTTAAATCAAAATAGCCACATAATACGCAATAGTACTAATTTAACCACTGTAAACTGCCACTATTACTGTTTTAACATAATACTGAATACAATAATAAACAAGCATCATAACATGTATTACAGTTGCGTTTAATTTGACGAGTGAAACTGCTTCAATAAAGAAAGCTCTCTCTAACTTAACGTACTTAAATTTTAAAATGTTTCAACGAATTTTACAAAAAATAAAATCAGATTGTAATTGGAAACATGCATTCATTATTGTTAAACAAGCTTAAGTGAAATGAATTCCCAAAAAGGTTACATATCTGCTGTTCCAATTGTACAATTCGAAGAATAATTACAAGGAAGTGATATTCACAGTTTTAATTAGAGCTGTATTAAAATAGAAACTCACAATCAGTCTGAGGCTGATAATGCATCAGGTTGCATGGTTGTCTATTGTATCTGTTTGAATCTCAATGAATGCCATAGCCACTAGAGCAGCGACTGTAGTCAACAAGATTAGCTTTTAATGTTGAAAGATTATAATTATATTAAGCCAGGTTCTAAATTTAACGTCAAGCCACTGTATTAAATAAACAGTGTGTAGGTAGCTAACGAGTCTCTTTAATTAAGTTATTGATAAAATGGATCAAAGGAAATAGATATTAGAAGTAATGAATACATCGAAATTATGATTTTTTTTATTCGAATAAATACAAAGCAAAATTAACCAAAATATTTCAGAATACTGTGTAAACAAAAATTATTTTAAACAATGGTCTATAAAACAAATTACATAAATGTAGTATCAATAAAAAATGGCATACCTTGAAACTAGGATCTTCCTTCTGCAAACATGCAAGCGCATAATTTAATGCTTTTACTGTGGATAGACTGGGGGCTTCAATTGATGCAAAGACAACAGGATCGGACACCTAAAAATGTTAATGAAAAAATTGGGGAAAAATGATTTAATAGTAAATTTACTACATTTTATTCCACCCCCAAAGCAAAAACAAAACAAAGCAAAATAGAAAATAAGAAAAAAACAGATATTAATAGTAGTTTTTTTATAAAATAATTACATAAAGATTTAAACGAAAACAACAATAAGGACCGAACTCTAGAGTGGTCAAACAAACATAATGAGTTACCATCAAACCAGATGTTGTTTAGTGTTAACAAATCAAACAAAAGAAAAAGACCAAATCATAAATAATAAAACGTATAATTATAATTTTTATTTTTTTAAATAATGCGGACCCTTAACAACTTGAAACTGACGACGAGAGACGAAAGTGAGAAAGAACATGTGAGATATGAGAGGATTACATGGTTTCATGATCGGACACTTCTTTATTCCCTTCGGGAATTTTAACGAAAGTATAACATACTGATCATGTAAAAAAAGTCTACTGCGTATTTCACATATAATATTATATGGATTTCACGTAATCTGATTACATAGTCCGGATTAATCCATAATTTATAAAAAATATATATACATATTGCTACATTTACATTATACTTACATGGGTAAAGCAGTCTACGAATATAATTCTGCTTCAGTAGGTACAAAAAAACACTTTTTTAATATCTCTTTAAGTAAATGTGTTTCTTTTTATTTGATACGTTTAGCCATCTTTAGCTTACTCAGGTATAATTTTATATATCATCTTTTATAACGGTTAATTTAATAGAGAGTGATATATTTATTTATTTATTTTATGGCATATTTATGAAATGTTCATGGTTTTGAATATTTTTTATAACGTTAACAAAATACACGTATTATTTTTTTTTAATAAAATTATTGAGTCTTTTTAAAATATATATGAGATCAAAATGTAAATCTAAATATAATTATTATTAAAACTTTCGACAAAATGTAATCCGTTGATTCAGCAAATTCTAAATGTCACGAATTTTGTATGTTGAATTTATTCAAAAAGGTGTAAGTTGTTTACAAACAAATTAGGAAAATTCCAACTGTGCACAACAGAAGTTAACTTGGTGATAATTCAAGTCTTGATTCAACAATTTCGTTGGAGTTGCATGTGGCTTGTTTTGATGTTGGCCTATGCTCAACCGTCTTCACATATTATGCAACCATTTTAGCAATCTATTGTTAGACAATTACTATAACAGTCCCATTTTCAATCCTCTGTGACAATCTACCCTCAAATTATTGCACTCCATGTTGTAATCATTATTTCGGGCTGTTGAATCTTTGAAGAGATTAATCATTGTAAGTCTTTAAAATGTACCCAGTTGCCCATGCGTTTTTTCACCAACATTTATATGCCTCATGAATAAATAACATTCAGTATACAACTACTCATCTTGAGTAATTGTGTATATGATGGATTTTAAAGGTCTATGTGCTCTTCGCCATCACTGAGTACACACAGTTAATATAAGTACATCCATTGAAATGCGTACAAGATTTTAAAGGATGTGCAATTTCCAGTCTAATTCTAGTGCAATAAACAGTGCAATTACCTGTTTAAAATAATCCGTTAAATGCTTTATCATGTAGTTATAAAAAATACAAGATGTCCATAAAAATGTCTATGAAATTTCATGAACAATTCTGATTACAATACTTTCCAGAACATTCGAATACCACAAGAATCGTGAAATAAGTTACCATGTTTCAGTTCAATAATACAAAAATGGAATGAAATATTCGAGTAAATATTGTTATTGTAATTTTTCAATTATATACAATAGATAAATATTTCGATTATAAAACTATTATAAATATTTTCATTTATATGATAATTGTATCTTAAATACGGTTTTATTCTAATAACACAATACTTTAATTAATTCAATAAAACATCACAAAATACATTCATATAAACGTAGACCTTAATAAATGTTAAATAAATGTACACTCATTTTTTTTACAAAAACTAATTTAATTAATTACGACTTTAATTTATAAATGGCATTCCTTCGTTAAGACATATAATATTTAAGATATCCTAAGGGGAGAAAATACATACCTGAAAATGATTCGAAAAAACAACCATATTTTAATGTAGCACATACGCATACTACCTATACTAAGACATACAAACATGAAAACGCAATTTAAGACTTTATAATGCATTTTTTAATAGTCAGATTACGTTTTGTTTTATTGTACCTAGTACAAACATTGGCAATTACTGTAAAACCTATATATTATCTAATAATAGTAAAGTCCTCTTTTTTAAGTAAACAGCACGTTGTAGAATCCAATTGTTACTAAAATAAATCAAAACATAAAAGAGCTCATAAATTATTTTTTTTAATATATATTTAATTCCTTTATTTCATGATTATCTAAACAAATAATTCGTACCTGTACGTAGAATATTTCTCAAAACCAATTCTCAATTAGATGTATATTTTCAACTTCTGCATACACCGTATAATTCAAGTTTTCATCAAACGAGATGTACACGCAATACATTATCTGAACAATTAAATACCGGAAAATATGTCACACGATAGCTTTTTTATGATGGTTGCTTGATAATAAATGAAAAACTAAAAGAATGCGTGAAATTTCTAAACAGATGCAATTATATAAATAATATGTTTACGATTTGTAATTATTAAAAACGTTTAAAATTAAAAAGTATACTGACTACTTCAATTATATTCGTTTAATTTGTATTGAAAACTTAAAACATATTCAAAGAGGGGGACGATTTGGTTTAAATTTCTTTTAATTTTTTCGCATTGCAGTAATAATATTACTATTAATACTATTATTACTATATTTACTAATTAATATTTAGTGAGTTCAGTAGTATCACGAAACAATCAGAACTAAGTATTCATATTTTAGTTACAGTGGCTTCATAACAATAAATTCTATCAAGATCATGGTCATTTCCTATTAATTCAAGGTCGCTAAAAGTTTACAGAGTGATCAAAAGTATTATATTTATGGTAATCCATCAGTCAAGTATATGCTGCTGATTGTTAAAAATATGGTATCTTTAGACGTACCATTTGAAATTTCTGTTTTTAACCAGTATTCCCACTATGTCAAGGTAGCTAATTTCGATTTTTCTAATGGTAAAGTGATCATAATATGTATGTTATCGGCACCAATCGCTATCTCAAATATTTGACGTGTTGATTTTTACAAACATGCCACATATTTATCAAATTTACTGTAATTCAAACTATCAGAATAATATTTGCGATGGTCATTTACTACATGTTACCAGAGTATACTATGTAAATACTACTATAATTACTACTACACAAATTAATATATAATTAATGATTTTTAATTTGTGTCCATCCAATAGGATCATAGATTAGCTCGACTATACATAGCGAATCAAATCTAAAAAATGGTATTTCTATATTGCCTGATTGTTTTCGTTGTGGCAGTGGCTGTGGTGATTATGGAGGAGTCGGTTTTGAGGGAATGACAGAATCTAACGGGTGTCTCCTTTCTCTTGTCTCCGCCTCGTTTCAAGTATATGAGCATAATTCTGTTGTAGATCCTTTCTAAAGTTTCAATCTGAAGGGCATCATTCGGTATATTTTTCAGTATATCAAAGTACTTTAAATCAAAGCACTGGCGAGATTGATTACTACTAATACTATACTATACCTTTTATAACTTTGTAAGTAGCAAACTTTAACTCAACGCGAACTTTAATTTGTCGGAAATGATGATCTTGACATCGCTACAATCGATAAATAACAAGCCATGGAAACCAAAAATAAATATACTCAGTTTTGATTGGCAAAAGTGGTGATAATCACGAGAGGGAAGGGGGGGGGGGGGGGTTGTTGGTTGTTGTCACGTGATGTTCAAAAAGTCACTATACCATACTATTATAACATTGTTTCAAGCAGTACTTTAAAGCAAATTTTCATATAAAGACATATCTTATAAAAACTTTTACAAACAACTAATTAAATTAAATGATATTAAATTAACTTGATTCCTGACATGCAACCCTGTGGCCTATTCTTAAAAAATATTTACTTAAAAAAACTGTTTTTTTTCCTGCATTAGGGAGTACAAATTAAAGAACATCTTGAAAATTCGTTAAAAACCACAAACACAATTACAACATGCTCGTCATATAAAAAAAATAGTTGGCAATCAAATGAACAAAAACTGGCATCACATTTACTTAAGCTCAGTTAACTAAAAACGCCGAGACATGAAACATAATTGTTCTGTTCGAATAAAAGTCTGTTCGAATATTGCATTAAAATTAACTTTAAAATTATTTATTAAAAACACCGACGCCAAATAAATAAAATTAAAAAATAGCAATATTTGGTTGTCTATCAGCACCAAAATACGAAAAAAAGACTTTGATTAGATGATAGAACTTAAAACTTCCGAATAAATTTAATTGTATTTACGATAATAATTATTTACCGCAGATAAGAGATCAAGTTGAACTATTTTAAAATCTATCCTACCTGACAAAATAAATTATTTCAAGTATTTAAATATCTTTCAACAAAGTCATTCAATCATTTGTTAATTAAACCTTTAATAGCCTAATTTAAAACTGCTTTATTTTATTTAAAATCGCATTAATCAAAGCAAACAGAATGATTAATATAATTAATAATAACGTGACAACCGTTTTATTTCATTTAAAAAAATATTTTTTCTGTGTCAATCAATACTCAATGTTTTATAAAACAATTTAAAAATGAAAAATCTAATTTACTATTCGACTGATCTAAATATATTTGTATTTAATGTTTTATAACGAAATAAAAATATATTGATTATTATAAGTTCAGCGTACAGACTAATTACGACATGATTTTCATAAAAACGATAATAACTAACTAAAAAATTCAAATATACAATATTATACAATACAATAGTTCAAGGTTTAAATACCAAACGATTAGATGAAATTATTAAAATTTTATAAAGAATTCAATAGAAAGAATTTATAAATTTATGAAGAATACCTTGTAACCACACACGATGTAAAACATTTAAAATCCTTTTAATAAACAAAAGACCTTAAAACATTATTGGAAAACAAACAATTTTCAAAAATTAAATACAACTGCAAATCAAGACTCATTTATGCCTTAAATTGTAAATAAAATGTAATTTTGGTACACGGGGAAAACAAAACAACAACAGCTTCTATTGTTAAGATCATTGAGATTAAGGGGTACTCAATTGGTTCACCATACAATTTATTCATGTAATCAACTTCTCGACTACGTCAATCAGATGTATTACGTCTATCACCACTTTCAAAAAAATTAAATCGGTATATTGGTAAAAAACCTTATTACTAAAGTGTGATTGTGATTAAATTTTTCATCAAATATTTTGCCATGTTTCATTTGTTTTATACTACTTCCGTGGTCGTTCATTCTAATATTTAAACTAATACTAGCTTTACCTATGTACAATTTTACAATTGGTGCAATATGTATAGGTACAGTCCATAATTTACAGTATTTTCAATTTTTCTTTAAGCATTTGGTATTTTGAAACGAAAATTATTTTCTGATTCGTAGCGTAGGAAAACGACGGAAAGAAACCAAGAATATAGGATATTTGATATATATGTATATGATACATGAGTTATATATGATACAGGAATATTTATTTCATTCGATCACTGAGAGCTATTAAAATGTTTATAAAGAATGCTACCTAATTTACACTGACGACGATGATATTATATAACGCATGGAACCCTTTTTCTGTCTATTTTATTAATTTTAAAAGATAAGCAGTACGTGTTAAATCTTAAAATCAGAATGAAAAAAATAAAAATTCTGTAACTTAATGACTGAAAAAATTGTCAAAATAAAAAATAAGGAACACCGCACCGCATAAATAAAGGAGGAAACTGATAGCAATTGAATATATTGCATCTTGTTAAATTTGTAATAAGTCGTCCTTAACTAGTAATAGTTTATAATATTTTACAATGAACGGTCATACAAGTTGAATGAAACAATTAATGAAACAAGGCAAAAAATACTTGATGAATTATTTAACGAAGGTAATTTAGTGAACGTGTATCAAAAATAAATGTTTCCATTGAAATTATTGCATGATTACAGTTTGTTATTATATATATATAATATCTAGTTCACAAAAATAGATTTAGCCTACATTTAAAAATAAATCATTGCTTTCATTAGCCGGAAATTGCCGATTAACATATTCATATTTCGCGGAACTATGATATAGATCTACAATAAAATAATTCTTATTTTCAAATGAATAAGGTTAAATAGACCTTAATAGAAAAAAAAAAAGTTCATTAAATGATAATACCCGGAAATTAGATAATAATTCAAACAAAATAATTTTTACAATTTTTATTTTTATATACCAAAATGCAATCTCAAATTTGACATATAAGTTTTTTTAAGGAAAGAAATTTGCGCATTTTAAAGTTAGTGTCAGATTTTTTAATTTTTTAAAAAAGTTTTACGTATTTTTAATATGCGGTTTATGTTTATTTAATTTACGATTTTATATTTATTTGTCTCAAGATGTTAGTAGATTGTAATCGCTTGAGTAGAATCATAAATCCCTTCACTGAGGGAAACGTGCATCGACAATTAACACATATTCAGGTCACATTTATTTATCGAATAACACTATATAAAATAACCTCAATAATTATTAATAAGTTATTATTTGACAGAAAGCTAGTTTTCTCAATTTATTTCAAAACTTTTCACAAATCAGAACAACAGCATATTATTAACAGCAAATATTTTTTCCTAAACACGTATATCATTAAAATACAGACTGATTCAACAACTGACACTAAATAACTTCCAATCACACCACCACTCGAGGTTAATTAAAATAAATTAAATAGATTGTAAATAAAGTTTCACTCAGATTCCCTAAATACCAACTCCTTAAAATTGAGGTTCATATTTCACAAAGTCATCCGGGAAAAACAAACAGCTTCACTATTAAGAGCCAGCAAACATTCGGAACCAGATATCATCAGCTAAAGTAGGGAAATAAAATCTGTGTTTAAGGAAAATTTTAGCCCTTCCAACAATTCCGTAGTCTAGGAAATGTATTATTTAGCACCAATAAATTAATTAAATGCTATAACTGTTGTCATGCTAACGTTGTACAAAATGCATAAGGAAAAAATAGTATTCATGAAGTTATATTTACTTTGAACAAAATCAAATACATTGTCATTTGGACTATAATATAGTGCCATCTTCAAAAGTCAAAACAATTTATCCAATTTCTAAATGACATTTTTTTAAATTTACTTAAATGCGAAACGCCATAATATACTTAAGTAACTATTACTAAAATCATATAAAAATATATTCACGAAGTTATATTTACTTTGAACAAAACCAAATACATTGTCAATTGAACTATGTAGTGCCATTTTCAACAGTCAAAACAATTAACCAATTTTTAGATTAAATTTTTTAAATTTACTTAAATGTGAAACGCCCTAATACACTTAAGCAAATAAAATAATATCAAAGAATTTTGAACAGTTAAATTAAAATGTATAACGACACGTTTAATTTTTATAAATAATAATAAATTAATCAATGGAGGATAATAGATAATTTATTACTTTTAAAATTAAATAGATAATTAACTAGCTTTATATAGCTTTACTAGCGTTAAATAAATAAACAGGGACATACATTCTCCGTTAAAAGTGATAATTAAATAATGCACATTACTTTAAAGATAAGAATGTCTTAAAACAGCGCGAACTGTACACGACAGAAAAAATTAACAATACTTTTTTGCTTTTCCTAAATTAGTATTTTATTATTTCTAATTGTGGTTAACACAATATGTTGATAATAAAATGTTTTATTCGAGTGACTATTTTCATTTATTGAACGACGAAACATGACCATAAAACTGAAATATTAAAGGAAAACCCTTTTAACAACACAACTCTCGATTTATTGCTAACCTGTTTATTTTGCACTCTGATAGTTTGTAATTCTTACAAAGGTAACCGTGCCAACATAAATAATGCATGAATTAAAAGATCTCTTGACACACTAGTCGTAGAAATATTATTTTGTGACCTTTTTCTATTCAAATAAAACTGATCATTATAGTCGGGAAAGATGCGCAGTGAATCTCGTATGGCGTGATGAACAGTATCCATTTGAATGGAACTAATAGAATGATACTGACATTAACAACATGAAAAATAGAAGTCTTTCTTATCATTATTAAATACTGCATCAACACGCTTTAAGAAGCGATAGATTTCTTAAAATGGTAAATAACAACATAATTATGTTTAAAATGTTGACCTTATAAAATAATTATTAAAAAAATAACATTATCTTAAATTCTCTATTTTTATATTTTATTCTAATTAGATTAATTTTGTCATTTTATTTATTAATTAAAATGATATTATAATATGATTTACTGGGGGTGTGCATAAATATGATTTAAATTAGTTTAGTAATTTAATCATAAATATTTTCTACACAAAAAATACATATTTTATTTCAAAAACATACTAAGTGATGTTTTACTTGTTATTATCATTAGCCTACAAATTTTAAATATATTTTCTAGAACTTTGTTTCAATTTCAAAAAATACAATTCCAAAAATATCCGTATTAAAAAATTGAAGATATCAAAATTATAACATTATAGAAATAATACAACACTATAAAAAAAACCCTAACGCGTTCTGGCAATTATTTTCCTATACATCAATATGCAATATATAATAACATATTATCATAACATAATTTAGCAAATATGAAAGACAACGGAACAAATCCACGTTTTTTAATTTAAGTATAATTTTTAAGTACAACCGCTATATAGCATTATATTACTATATTAAATACTGAGCACACCAATATAATATAGTTAAATAGAAATAAAAGCTACTTAGGTAAATGACTAAGATCTATCGAGCAATTTAATTTTATAATATATTAAACAATTGCTGGTTACAATATTGGTTCTAGATTATATTAAATGTATCTATTATGATATTATGATATTATCTTATAAAACTAAATTTATTTAATTCGGTAATGAACAATATCGAAATGAATATTTAATTATATGCTTTAGATATTTTTTACATTAGATTTAATTACACATAAATAATATGTTGATTAACGACCATCAAAAATAGTAATATTAAATATCATTATCAAAAATATTTTCAATTCAGAAAATGACAGATATTATTTTATCGATTAGTAGACAATTAGAGAACTAAATTAATAACATTGCGTGTCCATAAGTTGTGTAATAGTGCTGAAAAATACAATATGTAACTGACTAAAAAGCGCTGTCAATAATAATTAAACTATTTTAACTTCATTTATATTAAAGTTTATTCAATTAATGTAGTTTATGTTTTTCATTCGTCTTGGGCTTTCAAAATATGTTTTGGGCTTAAAAGTAGACAGTAAAAAATGAAACATGCAAATGAAACATATAAAACATAATTAATACAAATGCATAAAATTGTGAAAATATATTTTTAGCTTCTGTGCGTGGGAGGCATGACTGTATCTTATTATATACTAAATATGAAAAATATCATATATCTCAAACGAATACCTACCTTCCGCGAAAATTATTTATATTTTAACTAATAAGTAAGTTTTCATTTACACAGACAGTGCATCAACCACATATTTTATTAAATGACCCCGAGGTTATATAAAGTTAGGGGAGGGGGTAGAGAAAAAAAGTTTGTGTACGTAATCACATTTAAATAGATATACAATATTATGTTCCAGAAATAATAACAACTTTTTAATCTTTAGACCACGCATAGCTATTATGCTTCAACTAAAATGTGATTCATTCTTGTCTGAATAAGCGTCATTCATTTTGGAAGGGGCTAAAAAAGCGCATCAAGCTTTTTGTCAAGCTCAGAATACTAATATAACAGATACCTAGTAATAATAATAATGATGATACTGATCATAATAATAATATTAATAGAGCATCAGTGAACAGTGAAGAAGTACAGCTTATAAAATGTTTTTATTAAGGAAATTTAAGGCATCACTCTTATTCGATGACGCGCTTACTCAGTTTACTTAGCCTTGCTGCTAGAACTCTATACTTTATATTATCTGCAGATAGCTTCTTGCAATTAGCGTGTTGCAAAGAGATACAGGGAGATAAGATTATTATCTAATAAAAAGTTGTTATAGGAATAATTAAAAGACAGTAATTCGAGAGAGATTTTAATTCGAGAGAGTGTGTTTTATTTAAACATTTGAAAAACTTATATAATAATATTTATTTGCAGCTATATTGCTTTGTATTTAGATGTGAAAATAAGTGATTCGAGTGTATATATAAAAAATTGCCCCTGCAAGCCTACGTGATCAATTTAAAAATACGCAATATGATTATAGTAGGGTGAAGATATAAACACATTATGTTCATTTAATACACTGCCAAAGATTTTAATTATAATTATCACACTATTAGTCTATAAGCTCAGGCGTTATTCTTCTGTGTTTCGTAAATGTTATTCAAATTGACTGTTACTTTTCATTAATTTTCATCGAGAGTTGTTCGAACTACAGCTTTGTTCTAGGGCAGATTTTAGCTTTCTATGTTTTGTGACCATCTGAATGACAACTTTATGAACATTTATGACCGTTTGGAATGATAATTTTTCTAGCTGTGGTGATTTATATTGTTCCAATTTAAAAGATTCCAAAATAATAGACTTACCTCGCATCGTAGATAATATTTCGTATAAATGTAAAACTAGATTTTGTATCATAATGATGTCAATTATTAGCGTCAACAAAGCCATAACATTATACAAATTATTCGCTCTATTTTATACTTACAAAAGAAGCAGTTGGCCACTCCCCTCCCCTCCACTCACCTGGAGGACACTATGATCCTTCAAATAAGAGACTATCGACCCCGCGTCCCCGGTCAACTGTTTCTCGCTGCTCAACAGGTCGCCGGTGAAGGTGTCCTTGAGTCCAGTGAGAGCCACAACACTGCCGGGGCCGGCCTGCTGCACCTCGGTGAAGTGATCTCCGGAAAGGTGAACTATGCGGACCACCTGATCGATATCACAAAGACGCATAAGCTTGAAAATGCATAAAAATTCTCCCTGTACAGTTAAAATGAGTTTCAATAAGTAGTAGGAGGGTTGTCGACTCTGTACCAAGAACCCCCCTACCCCCCGTTCACTTTTTCTGATAAATTATATTTAATATTAATTTTTGTAAATTTTATATTAGCCACTTGTCTACAACAACTACTGATATTTAATAGCATTGGAACAGGTTAAGTATTTGTGTGTAAGTCTATAACTGCCTAGTCAACTTATTTTAATAATTTTGAAATATGTCATAAAAGATTGAAAAATAAATACAAAAAGGAGACACAGCTATTATATTTTGAAATGGAGATAAATGATCCTCGAAGCAGGCTCAATATCCTCCTCATTATGGTAGACAGGTATGACCAAAGATATTGATGTATTCTTATACTGAATATAGTAGTAATTATACCTCTATGGGTATGACCATATGATGGTGGATTGTTTTATATTATGTTCTGTTGTGATGACGACTGACCCCCTTTTTTATGAAACACGAGACATGAAGAATTGTGTACGTTCATAATTAATCATTATTATCTAACATTGTCAACATAATATATTAAAACAATTCAAATGTATGACTCTCTTTGTATATATGTTATTGCCCATATATTATCAATCAACATAGGTACTCAGTTGCGATATAGACCAATTAACTAGTAAATGGTAAACATTTTGACATAAAAAGATATGTACTTTATTTTAAATTAAAATTTTAAACCATGATTGTCAAATATAAATTCAAATATTATTGTAAATTACATATTACGTCAATATTCATTTTACTGTCGGCATATTTTTATAACTTCAATAAACATAATGAATTGTGGTAATTTTCTAACATATAATCTAAGCTACAGATAAATATGTTAGTAAAGTAATTAAGTATACTATGCATTAAGTAATAATACTATAATTAAGAATAGATATGGGAACCAAAATAGAGAATAGAGACACAGAAGACAAATTAGACAGAAGGAACAATAACATACAATCCAAAACACAACCAGACAGATGAAATTATTTTTAAAACGAACCACAAAACACAGGATAAATAAAAATAAAATTTATTTTAGTTTAATATCAAAATTTAAAAGGCTGAGGAGATATAACAAAATTACATTTCAGTTCATTAAATCTATTAAATAAGTAAATCAATTTAAAGTTATATAAAAATTAAATTAGAAATGAGTTAAAAACACATTCAAGTGCTCAAATCGCAGTGCAGATATATTTAAAAAACAAAATGTTACTTTTATTAGACAATTTTCATCTTTTTCAAAATTTAAAGATATAATATTGCTTTTAAATAAACTGAAAACAGAAAGAAGACCTCCTGGAATACGTCGATTTAGTGAAATTAATCTCAGTCAATTTGTAAACTATTATTTTATTTATTTATAGTAAACTATATTGACATATTAAGCAATATTTCCGGTTAAAACCAACAAAATCAGAAAGCGAATTAATTATATAGCCGAATGGATTGTGTGGCTAACGAGGTTAATGACTGCATCGTTAAAGAAAAACTGATACCAAATTTAAAAAAAACCTTATTAATAACTGTATGCTTGCTTGGCAAACGACAAACATTAAAATATAATAATATAAACCTCTTTCTTCCTCATGCAACACGTTGGGTAAAATGACACTATAATATGATGCTATAACATAGAATTTGGAGTTAGTTCTTGCTTAAAGTTAATGGATAACTTTTGATATTTCTTGAAATAATTGGTTGAGACACTGTTAAAATACATGCTGATATCTTTCAGAGTATATTCTAAGAAGTTTTTGATATTTTGGTTATACCAGACTATACGGAACATTTTAGTTATAATAAGGTATTTAATTAAAATAATGTTGTACAATGTGACATGCTCAATAGAATACATGATAAAATTAAACATCGATTCCAATGCCCCGGATATATGATCTTATAATTGTAATTTGAAAAACATCAAAATATTTAATGGATTAAAATATTATTTTAAATATTGAAGAATAACTGCTTCGTTACAAAAAATAAACGTATTCTACAATATGTCAAAATTATAGGTAAAGTAGGTAAATACAATGCTTGTTGAAATGTAAACTAATAGCTGCTGATGTCATGAGTTCATTCATATCCAATCATTTAACGTCATGTCAATCTTCTTATTATTAAATCTTAAATACAAAACGATGAGTTATGATGTATATTATAATAAAACTTGACATATATTTTTGATAAATAGGCAAATATATATCATTTTTTTTTTAAATTTCAATATATAAATTATTTATCTAAGTTCAAAATCCATTCATAGCATAAGTTAAATGTGCATCATTTTATCCTTTTAAAAAATTATTTAAATATATATATTATTATATGAATTTACTATTCCAGCACATAATTATAGTTTATTAATACATAGACGGCAATTATTTTTAATTATTTAATAATTTTATGTTTATATCAATTTTAATTATTGTTAATAAAAACCATCCGATTGGTTTTGTTACCATCCGAATATAATGAACGAGAACAGATCAAAAGTTAATAATTCAGACAGTTCATGATTAAAGGAGCTTCATTATAATGCACAGAAATAAGGTAAAAAGGATTTTAAAACGTTCAGTTCTTGCTCGGATACAAAAGGTCATCAGCTTCGCAGATTTATGCTTAATGCAGCCGCCCTGTGGAGGGTAAAGATATCTAGCAAAGGCTTAACTTTTCAAATAATACAGAATAGTAAAAGGGATTAGAGAGGTCTTCCAGGAGAACGCAATTGAACTCTGGTCCAATGATGTTGAGAGCTATGTGAAAATCCATAGCATGAGCTGCCTATATAACAGTTTTCTCCATTGATATTTGGTGGTTGAGGAGAACCAAACGGGGGCACACTGCTATGGCAAACCTGACAAGAGATACATATTATGTTTGCAATATGCCGGCAGGAGATGCTCCTGTTTTTTCTAAAGATTAACAGAACATAGATTATTTTCCCTTCTTAACCACTGCATCTAAATGACTTTTCCATGACAAAGATCGTACAATGATTAGTTCAATGGTAGATATATTTAGAATAGTTGATTCAAATTAGACTATTTTATCTGAATAATACAATATGATTTGGATAATCAATTAAGAAAAACGCTTTTTATCTACATCAATTATTCTCAGAATGTAATTATAATTACAATTCTAAACATTACGGCTCCACACATTAGCTTTAAACGACACATATAATCGAAGTGGAGAATTAGTGAAATGCTTTTAATATCGTGCTCTTAATAATTACGTATCATTTTGATAAACTATTTGTCTCATATTTCAGGATAGTAATTTTAATTTTGTTTAAATAACTTCTGTGTTTCATTTTTATTCTTTATATTTATAAATAACTAGTTAGCTATTAAAGTATGTTCTATTTGATGACATGTTTATAAAAAAAATAGATGCTGAAAATTGTTTCAAAACATTGTTTAGAATTTGAAATTAAATTTAATCTGATAATAATTTACAAATTAATAAAATGTCCTGCAATCTGATGACTATTTTACAATGTGATATCATATATTTTATTAAATATGAATAATACTTGTTATTAATAACTATTTTTATTTATTGATTGAAGAAACAACAGAAAAAGCAGCAAGAAGAACCCATATATTTTATTACCTCATATTTGCATAATGTGTAAAACATAAATTTTTCCTATAAACACACATTTTCTTTGGCTGGTTTTTAAATGCTGTATTTTCAATACATTTCTAAAATGTTTTATCCCAAACCTTCTTAACAGCACTACCATTTAAATAATGTAAATGCTCATACCGAAAATATCACTTCGCTGTTCTATAATAATTACATGGATATAAACTTTTAAAATAAAAGAAAATTAATTTTAGTCACTAAAAAAATAAAAAATAGCACAATTATTTATACGTATATTTTGTCATTTTGTTTTGTAATGAATAACTACTTATTACCATAACATGCAAGAAATACGTTATGCTACATAACATATAATTATAGGAAGCTAAAAATTAATTCAACACAAACTACATCTAATATTTCCATGTAATCTTATTTTTTGATATTGTAATTTTCCAAGAATTCAAATATTTGTAAGTTTAAAACAAAATAATACAATAAAATCAGAGATAAATAAATAAATATGCACAAATACTCAAGTCTAAGTAAACTAAAATACGATGAAAGCAAAAGCAAAAAGGAAAATGAAAGCATTATAAAATTATTTAAAATAGCAGTAATAAATGCTGTTGCTTGCAGCAATATGTAAGTCAAAAATAAAAAATATTTAATTGATTGATAAAGTAGCTAAAATATAAATATTTTCTTTTCTAGGATTTTGATGTCTAGTATACATAATGTAAGGCGCGAAATGTTCTGAGTTGAAGTCTGTTTTTTATTGATCATCAATTATAATTATATTCTTTTTATATCGAAACAAAAAACAATATTAATTACTATTGATAATAGCGTGCATAAAAATTGTCACTCATAATATGATTCTAAAAATATAGCGACTGACATAATATTATTATGTCAGTCGCTATATTTTTAGAATCATTTAGTCCTTCATTAGAATCATTTTAGTCCTTCATTTAGCGGAGGTAAATTAAGCTGATAAAAAAGGTGTACATAGAACCTCTGCTTTGAATTCATATTATATAAAGCGAAATAAAATTATATAATTTATCCTACCATTTTTCATTGATAGGTCTGGTAAAATGTCAAACTGTTGGTAATTACTTCTATATCGAAACTGGATGCATAAAACACATTCATATTTCCATACGAAACTTAAAACATAAAAAAATAAATTATATAAAACACAAAGATAAATTTATAAAAATTATCAATGTTAACATTAATACATAAATATTTAAAACTTTTGGTGTTCAGTGTATTAAATATAATAACTAAATTTTTGTAATTAGATGTAATTTAAAGTAGTCGTTTTAGACTATTTAGATTTACATATTTATTGACGTAATTAGTATAATAAATTAAAAACTAGAATATTCATCATAACAAAACGAAATTCATTTATTATAATTATTTAAAAAACTAGCTGATATTTAAGGTAAAAGAACTTTTGTGTATGTAAAACTAGTTGCAACTTTTTGATAATATTTCTACAAAAAATATATACAAACTTTTAAAAATATATACAAACTTTTAAAAATATATACAAACTTTTAAAAATATATACAAACTTTTAAAAATATATATAAACTTCATAAAATAGAAAATAATATATTATGCAGACAATATATAGGATCATTAAAAATTACCCAAATGATAACCCAACAGCTAAAATTAGTGAAAAAGTATTTTTTTATAATTCGGTGCCCTTTTTCTATATTTAGTATTACATTTTTTGTTGTTGTGTATTTTAATTTTATATGTCAAAATATCTAATAAAATCTGCATAGGTAAATGGGTCGAGGGTAAATAAATGCCCTTTTCAGAAAATATTGTCCCTTGGGTAATGTAAATTATAAATGCCGTTTTCAGAAAATATTGATTAATTTATAATATCATTTGTTAAGTTGTCAATATACATATTCGCATGAGTATTTTTTTTTTGAGTGAATTTGTTCGATACATTACACCATTTTATTTTTAGTTTATTGGTATATAATATTAACTGGGGGCCTATTATAGCTTGTACATCTAAAATTAGTACATATAAATTCTGCTTTAGGACTCCTTTTACTCGTTTTTTAAAGGTACAAAAAAACATTTTAAGGCTGCGCGGTTATATTGATTGGTCGCAACCATTATTTTACGAAATTTTAATTAAATATAAATTAAACGCATGCAGTACATATGGACTTATAGGCATTTCACGTAAATATATTTTTAGCTAAATTAATATTTTGTAATTCTCTATTAATTATAGTTGTTGCAATATATATATATATATATATATATACTTTCTAATCTATAGTTTATAATACTTTTCTTTTTATATTAATTATAAAACTATTTTATTTCAAAAGTTACATTTTTATCATTTTTTACTAAATCTTAATTTCTTTTTAATATATGTTGAAATTAATAGAATAAATATGAAGATTAGGGATCTACAATGAAATATTTCAGTTAGTTTGCAAATAAATTATATATTGAAATATATCGGTCCCTGGACCCTATTTTAAACCTGAACCCCTAAAAATGTTGCATGTAATTTTTGGTACACAATTTTATATCGGGTGTGCCCTTTATGGAAAATCCTGGCGATGGCCATTAAAACTATAATTTTTACGTAAATGCAATATTACATATTTAAAATAATATATAAATAATATAATAAATTAAAACATCAATCAAAAACTGCTATTCATTCGTGTTCGAATTTGAATTATTATAATATACGAAATGTTTATAAAATTGTTTACAAATGATTGCATTTAGAAAAATAGAGATGATTAATGTAAAATATAATAATAAATTATGCCTTATAGAAAGTTGATATAACTACATATTTCAAACTTAACATTAAACTATGCATCTTGATGTTTAGGATATCATTAGTAATAGCAGAGTAAATGCAGAGTCCCGTATGTATTTACTAAAACTCTTTGACGCAAAAGAATACTATAGTATCGGCGTAGAAGTTATACATATATGATGAAAACAATTTATTGTGCTTAAAATAGAAATACATTAACGGGACAAAACATAAAATAAATACAATTATTTGAATTAATAATGCAGTTGTTTTTTCAAACAAACGTAATTTATATTTGTCAAACTAGTAAAAATTAAATTAAACAAACCTGTTTAATATAACAATTTACGCAATGCGTTTAGAAATAATGTAATAAAAAATAACACGAAATGGAATTTGTAGCAAATAACAGCTTTTATTAACAGAATAACGGCTAATAAATGAGGAGGGTAAAACGTTTACAGCCGATTGATAAAAACTTTTCAAACACGCGCTTAAATGTCGACAAAACGTTTTTCTATCTTCTAAAAAATTTAGTCGCGTAAGTTTGTAGCAGTTGATATTTTATTACTAACGATTTTCTATTCCGTATTTTGAAATATTTTTCTTACTTTTAAAATCCATTACGGATATTAAACTTTACTATTATTTGATAAAATTTTATTATTTCAATTAATTTTATGAAACAATAAATTGCTTAAAGAGTTATATTTAAGACTAAATATAAATATAATTATCTTCCCAACTATTCCCTATGTTTTATAGGAAACGTCATAATTATTTTATTGAATCTATATAAAAAATATTTTAAAAGTGTGAACATCCAAAGTAACGTCTAAATCAATATAATAATTACAGAAAACGATATCGCATTTTCTATTTAACTCATTTTTACTTGTTATTATAAAGAAGGTCATTTTAACACATTAGCAGCCATTTCCAGAAATGGCCCAACATAGTGAATAATCTATTTATAACATTAAAAAATTGAAATTGAATAAAAACTAACTAAGTTTGACAAATATTCTCGTTTCCCTATTATTGTCCCTAAAAAGAAAATATTTATGTAAATTATGATATCGTTTGAAAAATCTATATATTTTTAAATATTACATTTTTACCATAACCTTATGTTATCAATTTCAATATTACTCGTTATTTATAATAAATGTAAACTTGAAATAAATAAATTTACTTAGAATTGGAAAAGAACATTGTTTATGAGTGGAATCCAATGTCAAATATAATTTCGCTGTAATTATCCTTAGTTTATCTGTACTTAATGCAACTTTTTAATGATATCTTGTTTAATTTCAAATCCAATCGAAGATTATTATTTTGATGAAAGGAAATATAATATTGATTTAATAAATAACCCACGGGAAATTTAATATTGATTTACTCATTTTAAAGTAAATTGATTAACATGTATTTAACATAAATTCAACAATAAATAGTGAAAAATAGAATTCAATTCATATCGGTTCAAACATATCTAAAGAAATATTTCGACAGATTTATCTATTCGATTAATTTGCACAATAATTGGGTTTTCAGTTGTATCACTATTAAAAAGCTTCGTTTCCATTGGTTTGTCAGAGTTTGAAGTTGTCGCAATTTGATTTTGTTCGCGGCCGTTATTCTGAATAATTATTGAAATAACACTGCTTGAATTATTGTACAATTCGTAATGTTCCATTAGTGCGATGTCCCGTAGCTCTTTGACAATAGAGAAGTTATTGGTGGCACTCACTAACCGTGTACAACTGTTATAGTTTTTCGGCAACTGTGATTTGTATACTGGCAATTTCGCAATTCCATACGGCCTCGAAACACTAAATAAATTTCAAAAAGATATATATGAGCGTTCTATTCAATTGTGCTGGATTTTCAGAGCCAATTATTCGTTTTTTCCAAAAGTTCCTTCACTGTTTCAAAACTTATGGAAACTTGTATTCTTTTTGTGAACGCTACGATATTCTCTGTAACCTTCTTTTATCTCCGCATCCAAAGACTCACGGGTTTCTTTGAATTCTATGTTCGTAAAAATTATCCAGGGGTTTCCTAAGCTATTCCTATAATAATATTGTATTCCCGCAACCAATTGCTTCATTGAATCTCTAGGACATTTTTTCCATTCACTTTTCGAACTTCGTGAAAATAATATCTTAACAGAATATTAAAAATCAAACATTTCTTCTGGAGAGTGAAATACGTTAAAAACATATAGATTTGTGATATTTGCATGGATTCTTAATTTGTGCCAATAGGTTTTCATTGCCCATTTTGAATGATTATTTTTGTTGATGGTGGTAATCTTTGACCTACTCTTTCGGTTACTTCTTTTTATGTGATGAGATGTGCTAGCTTTATCGGTTTCCAGTATTTCACCAAAATTAATATCGTCTAAATTATTTTTAAAAATCCCTCAAATCCGTTATATCTAAATCAACACCAGTCATGATTAATCTTTAAAAAATTTAAAATCCTGAAAATCTTTAGAAATATTCATTTTAAAATAAAAAGTTGCATAAATGAATAATTAATCGGTGTAATCCATTATGAATTACAGATGATCAAAAATACGATTACACCCCCATCTCCGCCTTGGCCGTTCTACGACGATTTTTAAGGTTCGCCATTTCAATATTAATAAGTAAAAATTGTAAGTGTGCAGAACATCACGTCTTCTCAGTATAACTAAAAATAATCAATTATCAAGAAAATCCACTAAATAGTTTCAAATGAATATGTAAATTTTTAGCGAAAAGTCGTATAAAATATTATTAAAATAACTCAACTAAAATAATATCAAAGAAATTCTAGAATAATGTAAAATACTCAAAAATCCATACATTTCTATTCGTAGATATTATTGTATGTCGGAAGATATCTCGGAAGTTTCATGTTTTGTCTATGTCAAACAATGTATTCAGTTTTAACATTTCACCAAAAATTATCTCTACCAATTATCCTTTCCTTACCTTTTAATTTCGTTAACTATAAATTTATTGTACAATTAAAAACAGATAAAATACAGGATATAAATCAATGTACTTTTAGAAAGGGTGAAGGAGTGAACAAGTTAAAGGAGGTAACTTTTTGCATACAACTTTGAAATTTCCCTGAGGTTACCTTGTATTTTTCTAAATTGTATATGCATCAAGTATTTCGGAGTTTTTAAAAGTTTTATTTTAGGAATCTGTCACAAACAATAAACGAATGAATTCCTTAACATTATGTTATATAAACAACATTCAGATCATATTTCTCTCAAATTATGTTTTTCTGTTATTACAATTCTGGATTAATACATTATAATATATAAAGCAACAAAATAATCTACAGATTGTTAGAAAATAATTAACAATAAATTAATGAATGATGACAAATTCCTATTTAATTATATTGATCAATGATCAAACTTTGAAATAATACATATACGCTAATTAATTATTATAATTGAACATAATACTGACCAATACTAATCTATAAAAACGTTGTCCTCGTAGATTATAATATAATAACTTTATTTTCAATCCGTATTGATTATCCTAGTTATAAACAGTATAATGGTATATATTGTATTTTACAACATACTCCTTTTTCCACTACTGATAAAATAAAGATATGTCTACCAACTTGAAACGAATAGTTAACAACAAATCAACTCTATAAATATCTAACATAGTAACAGACACGCTTTTCATTAACCCTATTTTCATTTAGTTAATTGTAATCATTCCATTGACAACGCTGATCTAAATCTGGTTCCGTTTGATTTAAATAAAACTATAATTCCATAAATAATACTTACACGGCTCTATACAACTTAATAAAATAATTAATTTTATACAAAACATTAGGCTTCTAAACGATTAAAAAGTCTCTAATAGCTCTTGGTAGACTAAGGACGTGCTGTATTCATAAATTAATGTTCGAAACACCATGGCGGTTACAATTTGCTGCGTTTCTGAACTTCTGGGGTGCAGACCTTAATGATGAAGAAAGTAAGGCTATTTTGGAGCTCAAAACACGATATACTAGTAGAAAGAGTGAGGCGTTTTCCTAAGGTATTCCACACGTAAAAAAAATAAAACATTTGTTTGACTATCGAATAAAAGTCCAAAAGCAGTTCGCTTTTCCACTTCTGGAATTTATTATGTTCTATGGTAATCATTTCACTCTAGTTTATCCATGCTATACGCAAAGGTAACAGGTTGGGCATTTGGAAGTTAGCACTCAAATGTTTCCTTTCTTCTTTGTTTTCGGCGGCGTAAATTATGCTCGATGGGGAACAGTTTATATTTGTGAAATCGAGCTCCAGAAATACACAATACATACCTTTAATAAACTCATACAGTCTAACGCATATCAAGAGCTATATTTGCATTATTTAATTGTGAAATAAATATTTTAAAAAGTGCAGAAGCTAAAATATTGAAATTAAGGCTACTAAAATACCTACCGGTTTATTTTTATACCGGCAGTTTTCTACTTTCAAAATGTCGTTATAGTTATAGTTATTATTGTTATGATTTATTTTTATTATCTGTTTACAAACATAAAGTTACAAAAGATATTTCAATTCAAAACACTAACAAAATAAGATAGAAACTTTGACGTCGTTATTTTAAAATGTCTGCTAGTGATATTGTGAAATGCTGAGCACAAAGATATTTCCAATATAACCAAAAAATACACCCAAATACGCCAATCTTTTAATTAGCAAACTAAGTTAAAGCTTATGCAACCCCCATAAGGTTACACTAGGTTTTTTAAGGATCCCACTATTACGAACTGCACGAAAACCCTCCAAAATTAAGGTAAAAAGTGACCGAAATAATATGACACATCGTCCTCAATCTCCGACTCCCTCCACCCATCCTCCCTAACTCGTCCCCACCTTTTCCCGCGTCTCCCTGGTCAAGTTGTAGACAGTCTGCCCAACGACCAGGTGGCCCGAGTAGACTCGGAGAAAGGATAGCGGGCCGCGCTGAGGGTCGTGCACAATCTTGAACACCAGTCCCCTTAGTCGGGCGGGGTGCTGTAGGACCCCATCCACCACCTCCGACTGGAGGAAGGCTGGCCAGCGCTGGCCCGGTGCCGGCAGGTAATCGACGATGGCATCCAACAGAGGCTGTACCCCCATGTTGTGGCGTGAGGCACCACAGAACACACCGACTGCACGGCCCTTTAGGGTCACCTACGGCAAACAAAGACAGCACTGTTGTAGAGCTGGTTACACGATATTGGTTAGATAATCTTGGTTTCAAGCACCACACGACTTTAATTTAGCATTTACTGTTTTAGTAAAATGTGCATACGTACTTGTAATAGTTAAATTGTAGTAGTAAAACATGCTCTAATTTATAAAATAATTTTAAAACCATTTTAAAATTCTATATAACAAAAAAATAGATAAAAAATATGAACTTTTTTTTTTTATTCTCGATTTTTTGGTAGTATGATATTTTGAAATGTATGAACTTCATTTTCACCGAAAAATTATCTTTGAAAAATATTGTATTAAAAATATTCTATGTAATGTAATCAAAATTTGACAATAAAAAAATTCACAACATTTTTTATTCAACATGAAGGTTTCTGTGTTTTGGCCCTTTGGTGAAGTGACTTCATAAAAACGATAATTGAAATTCCAAAGGGATAGGACATTTTGCAACCGAAATGCAATCTTATTCAGATAATTATGAGTCGTCACATATTTGTGAGTTTCAAAGCGATCCAAGCTCCAAAAAATGCTATTTTGGTTGACTACATATGGTTTTTACCAGTTGACATTTTTTAGATAATGTATCTAAATCACAAATGACCAAGGCCTAATATATATTTTACTATATATTATATGATATGTTTGAAAATTTGGATATTGTATTGATTGATATCAACGCCTAATTCAATAATAATTGCAATGTTGTAAGTAAATTCAGAATAAGTTAGAGTATCTGTACATTTTGCTAGGAAGATAAACGACTTAATTTCATTCTATGGAAGCTTAGTGAGTAACATCTGAACTTTCATTATCATATTCATTTCTAACATTAAATAGTTTATAGAGTTCTAACAAAATGTAATATTAGGTATATACCTATCAATAATAGTATTATTTTAATCGAAACAAAACTAAATTCCACGAATTATACATATTTGAAGCAACAGTAAAAAAATATTATACATTATTACTTTTGTTTAATTTTCAGTCCATTAGTAGTAGGAGAGGAGCACCTCAAATCCACCCCCCCGGGACCTTGATGACTCATTTCTAAATATAGATTATGACTCTCCCCCCCTCACCCGAGGAAAGTGATTTTGAATTTTCGCGCCAAAAATTTCGAAAAGTTTTCAGCCAATCAGAATAGAGTATTTGATTTTTGGTTACTATGGCTTCCTATTGGCCGATTTAAACAAGGCAAGGTCGTTTCCGACTAATTCAAGGTCACTGAGTTCGATTTTACTAATTAGAAATTGATCAGAGGTATCTTATTGGTAGTAATCGATCATTCAAGTACAATTATTGATTTTTTCCAATACGATGCATTATAGCCATGCAATGTCCGATCCGGGTGCTTTCAGTGGGGATTCTGACTAAACCAAGGTAGCTGAGTTCGATTTTCCTACTTACAAATTGATCAGATGTACCCTTGTGGTAGTAATCACTCGATCAAGTACATTTTATTGATTTTTTCCAATATACTGTTCT
>JAUZND010000820.1:0-13884 GCA_034780555.1 Coelogynopora nodosa | reverse complement strand
TATTTCGTTTATATATGTTTAGTGTCAGAATATAATTTTGCAAACAGAAAACTTAATTAAAGTCAATATTTGTAAGCAGACAGAAGGAATCAATCTTTGCTCTTTTATTTTTATAGTGACTGTATTCTGTAGACTAGTTGGTTGAAAAACTTGTCACATTAAAAAAGTTCACTTAGTATCTATAGTGTATCATTTGTTAGTCAACCGAAAATCCATCATTAGAAGGCAATGAAATTTTCCTATTTTTGAAAGTCATGTAGTAAATTGGTTGTGACTTAAATCCGGAGAAAAAAACCTGAGGAAAAACAGGAGGAATAAATAGCTAGTCTTTAAGGTCGGCATTAAAATAAGTAACAAAGATAAACAAACAATTTATTTACAACAATATTTTACTCACATTTGTATATTTCCTAATTAACTTAAATGTATATAGGCTGCGTATTTTGATGATTTTTAACAACATTCTAAAATTCTTTATATTTGTTTTTATTAATTAATTTGATTATTTTAAAATCCATTTTGTTTATTTTTGATACTTTGCATTGATGACCTTGAAAATTATGTTAAATTTCCTTAGGATTTGTCCTCCGCTTTTTACTCCGGATTTAAGTCACAACCTAGTAAATTGTAGAGTGTAAATAAGAGCGCGCGATTAGATACGTTCATTACTATATATAGGCTTATTTACAAAGTGATTATCTCAAATTTTTTGCTATGTTGATTTTCTTTATGTCCATTCGATTTATCATATTCATTTACTTATAGCGAAATTAATTTTTTTTCTCTTCAATAGGGGCATTATCAATGAAGATATAGGTCAAAACATGTATTTGGGCCCACTCTTGCGGCCCTGGACCATGTCCGAAATTGAATTTGACGTTATGTATTAATTGCTCTAGTAGACCCGATATCAGGTTAAGTGAATTGGCAAGTGTAGACGAGATCTTGTAACCTGTCCAATCCTGTCAAAATAGGTGCATTTCAAGGCTTTCTATACTTCTTATCGGTGTTTTAAAGTCAGGTCATTAAGCCTCTGAACAAGGTGTGGAATAACGAGTTTGAAAGACTATTATTCCTTGCAACAATGAATCTATCTCGTTTCAACATGTTGCTAAAATTTATTCGTTTTGACGATAAGACATTTCTGAATGCACTGCAGACTGTGTCGATTACTGTTCCAACTATTTATAACACAATATCGCCTTTTCTATTTTCCTGAACTAGTGTTATCATTAACGAACGAATTGTAGGCTTTTTGAGGGAGCTACTTAAAATCTGAGTATTTTAAGGTTACTGCTTCAATGCTTAAGTTTACCTTGGCAGATCAAGTATAAATGGTAACTATTGATAATGTTGTCATGTTGAGTCTGTTAGCTCTATTAGTTCTATATATACACCAGAAATCTAAGATTACTAGAGCAGTTAGACGCAAAACTTGTACTCCTGACGAAGTGCTAAAAAATCTTTGCTTTAGATTCACAAATGAACTTATTTTGTGCTCTTGCACTTATATTAATGTATTTTTATTGAACTACAATTAAATTTTTAATTATGTATATGTTGCAGTATCTTGCAAACAATTTGGAATGGAATTAATCACCTCTTCATATTTAAAAACTACTAGACTTAAATTTCCTGCCACGTACAAAATGTCCGTGCGTAGGTAATAATATGTGGGTAATCGGAGAAATATACGTCGCATAACGTGCAGAACAAAGAATTGAGCATTTTTTATATACTACACATACATGTGTGTACATACCTAAACACATATCGTATTTGCCAGTCTCTCTCAAATTTTCGAACAGTAACACCAATTTATTTGTTTTTAGCAAATAAAAATGTATTTGCTAATCGCTGATAAATATCCGTTCTCATAAATTCAGTGACACGACAAACCAGTAAATATTTGCGGATAATTTTATGAAGCAGGTCATATCTCCGGAAGTAGGTCAAATATCAAATATCACAAAAAATACATTTAAATTTCATCGAGAGCTACATTTTGACACGAAGATTAACTATCTGTACGATATTCCGTTGTGAATCTGTGGATGAAATACTAAAATAGGTCATATCTCCCGAAGTAGGCCTACGTCAAATATCAACCATAGCAACAACAAAAATTATTTTATCGCGAACTGCATTTTGACACTAAGAATGACTATGTACAATGTTTTGTTCTTCGTGTAAATAAACCTGGAGATAAAATACTAAAATAGGTAATATCTCCGGAGGTAGGTTAAATATCAACTATCGTAAAACTACATTTTTATTTTATCGAGAGTTACATTTTTAACACCAACATTGACTTTGTACGATGTTCCGTTCTTCAGGTGAATCTGCGGATGAATCCGTACGTGGATGAATCTGTGGAAAAGGTTGTATCCTACACGTTTACGTTAATTTATCAATAGTAAAATTTAATGATAAGATATCATTGGTTTATCTTTTAATTGTGTGTGCAAACAGTGACGTTGTTTTTATTTAGATCGTCATATGGTATTTCTTTTCGTGCTGATGTGAGGGTTTTGCTTGGTGAGTTTGTGTGTTAATTAGTTATTTTTATTAGTTATATGAAAGCTAATCTATCATATTCTTAAAAAAGTTTTTATATAAATGTATCATATGTATATGTATAACTTACTTGTTAAAAGAATATACGTTTATTGTTATAATTAAAGGTGGTCCTAATTGCTTAACGTTGACAGATTCATTACTACATACATAAAAGAATAAAGCATACTGTTTTAAAATAACTAGCCAATATAGCTCTATAGCCTATTAATTTAATTTTGACGGTTATATTTCGTGATTAGAAACCAGCGGTGACCCAAAATTCATTATTTGTGAAGGAGTAACGCCCAGAATTCGAACACAATTATGATATATATATATTAAATTCTTATTCACAAATATAAAGTTATTAATGTTTAATTTTTTATTGAGTCTGTTATTAATTAAGTGGTATAGTTTTTCTGTGAACTTTTTTTTGAATATTACAATAATATTTAGTTCAAAATGAATAACTTTCCAATTGCTTTGTTAATGACCGAATTCATACATTTAATACTGTTCACAGAACATTCGATATAACACACAACAAATGATGTGCATATAAATCTATGAATTACATTAAGTTGCCTTACAATTGTACATTGATGAAGGCTTTAAGCGTAAGTGTTACAAGGTACTTTTCAACACACAATTACACAACAACATTAAGTTTTATTTTAAATCAGGGCTATCCCTCAGAAAACTTTTTCGGCCGAAAAGGAAAACCTTTCCTTAAACATTTTATCGTTCTCAAAATTAGTGTGATCTTCATACACTCAACTTGTGATCATTATCCCTGCTTGAATCCATTTTATTATGTTGACACGGGTAGAATTTATGACCAAATAAATCTATTAGCCAATATTTTCACATCTCTACAATGCTTAGATTAATTTCATAATTGATTAATGTGGAAATTACCGTGGAATTCCTATAAAATATTAGGACTAATATTTATATCCGCGGATAAACTTATTTGTGGATAAATTGTATCCGCTAATAAATTTATGAGTGCTGTGTTACTGATTATTTTATTTTAAAAAATATCCACGGGTAACTGTTTTATGTTACAGGCCCCTGATCATAGTTTGTTGTTATATTCATCTCAACACTTTGATTCATTTTCTGAAAGTTATCTTATCTAATTAAAAAACTAGCCCTGCTAGAGTTGTTTATATTCCGAATTATTTTCGATAATTTAGCAAAACTACTGCAATTAATTATTGTATGTTTATTTTATTGCTTCAA
This sequence comes from Coelogynopora nodosa, assembly GCA_034780555.1. Lineage (NCBI taxonomy): Eukaryota > Metazoa > Platyhelminthes > Proseriata > Coelogynoporidae > Coelogynopora > Coelogynopora nodosa. The sequence continues at coordinate 10,080 of JAUZND010000820.1, read as the reverse complement.
AATTTAATAAAGCAATTAACAAAATTATACATTTATAAATAGATTTTAAAAATTATATAATATAGATTTTATTATTCGTAACAAATATTTTACGGAAGTCCAATTAATTTGATCTATCTCTATTTATTACAATTGAATTATTATTATTGTCTATTACAGAGAACGTCAAATTACAACCACGTTTTTTATTATCATCAAACAGGACAGATGGAGTATAAGAATAATGTATAATGTACAAAAATGCATTTACATAAAAAATTAGGTACACATGTATTAACTACTCAATATATTTTAAAAAGTAGCAAACTACATAATACACAAATTTTCATTAGTTCAACATAAATTTTCGGTATTATGCTGTCAGAATGAGTTCGTCAACCCTCCAATCCTCAAAACTGCCATCGGGCAAATATCGCCGTATGATAATGGGGATCTTCTTAGCTCTCAATTCCTTCTCGGCGATTTTAAGCGGGTCCATCTCCCCCTCCAATTCAACCATGACCGGGGCACAGAGGGCTATCTGCAGGGACCTGGTCCCCAAAACTCGGGCCCGCTCGTACTTGGTGAGATAGGGGGTTGTCACACGGCGCCCTGGCTCCACGGGAACTCGCTCCCCGGGACCTCCGTCCTCTTAATGCATAGAGAGAGATATGCTAAAATAAAATATATTGTTTCTCAAACTTTTCTCTCATAAATATTATTAAAATTAAACTCTTGTCTTTCTACTGCGTATTTCTATTGTTTTTCTGTAACAAAGCCAAAATAAATATATTTTCAAAGTGTTAAATGTATATTGATTTATTTCATTTTTCAAATAATTGAACATGTTTATTCGGTTTGGTTGTTCTCAAAAACGCTAGGGTTACCACTGGCCACACTCCCTGACCTATAATGTCCCCTGACTTTTCATACCTTCTCAAATCTTTATATTTTGTGTGTTAGAGTAATAAATTCAATGCATACTATTTATGTATCAGAGTAAAATTGCTCATCATTGAAGAAACAAATTTTCTTGGTAATCAATAAATTATACCAAAATCGGATGAGAGGTTTGTTTGGATATCATATAAAAGCGAAAAGAGTTTACAACAAAAATTATGCGAATTTCACTCCGCTTTACCGTTAATGCGAAAGATAATATTTAAAAAAATATATTTTAAATCAGAATGTGTTTGGCGGTACAGCAAAAGAAATGAAAAAGTCTAGCTTTGAGGATGTAGAAGATGACTTATTATTGTAACTCAAACAAGTTCTCAATGAAGCTGTCCTGGTAAATGGTCCGATGTCAAGTATTAGTCCGCTTCAAAAAATATTGATATGTAGGGCATACTGAAAGAAAGCGTCTTGCTCACTGAAATAATAGTATATGATCTGATCTACCAGGTTTGATGTCGCCATACCGATCTTGTGATGGTTCAGACAAAATTCCCCTTTTCATTATTGGCTTTTTCTATTATTCAGAACAATTTCGATGGGCAGCGACATTTTTTTATTTATTCCAGATAATAAAGGAAATAATTGAGTACATTGCAGCTCATACCATAATTGAAAGCACACCTAATCTATAAGCAATGCTGAGATCGATAAAGAAGTAATTTCCGGCCAATGCATTGATGAAGCAGTTGACAGTAGTGACAATAAAGAGGGGAACAATAATTCTAGAATTGCTTTTTACGAAACGAACAGTGTTCTCACAAACGTATAGTAATTATTTAAATCACCTATCACCCAAGGTAGTGTAAACAAGAAGTTTTATAATCCTGCAGCTTCAGTTCAGATAAAATTAGTCTTAAGCACATACAAATAACTCATATTTTCGTAAATAAGTATACATACTGGTATATTATTTAGTTTTTATTAACGTTACAAATAATAACCATATATTTTGAAACCTTTAATATTTATATATATGTATTTATATACAAAATGCTGTTATGCCAAATAAAATTGTAACTTGTATTCAAATGCTTTGATTTTGGAAATTTATTCATTTTTAATAAATTACAAAAAAAACATTCTTCCAACAAAAATCACGAACTTTGAAATACATTCAGATAAAAGTTCTAAACTTGAAAGCTATTTTTTATCCAACTCAGTACAATTGCATCAGGTAAAATATTTTAGGGTTATAATATACATGCTGTATGGTAAAAACTATCCCAAATACATATTTGCAGTTTTCAAACATTTATTTTCATCATTTTTTCTGTAATATATTAGTTATATTATTGTATTTAATTGGCACAAATGCTAATGAGACATTATTATACCAATATATTTTATATCAATTAAATACTGTTATTAATTAATTTAATACAGAAAATACGATCAAAGTGGATTCTTTGAAAACTGCATAATTGTACTTTAGCTAAATGAGAGCATTATAGAATTATAAGGGCGATCGAAAGCACTCTAAATCAGTCAATCGTAGTTTTCTAGTGTAATTGTAAAAATATTAGAAGATATACCAAAATCATTAAAAACATTTATCCTGTAACTATTTTCACATAATACATATATTTGCATAGCAACACTTTTTACAAATATTTACATAGTGTAAACTCTTTAACTGCTTATTTCTGTTTATTATAAATATAATTTATAAATAAATAAATAGACGTAGTTTATTATAAATATTATTATTTATCAATAATACATTAATTGATGCATATGCCACTAGACCTTTCCAATTACAATTACCAATTACAAACTTGCCCAATCACAATATAGTATTGTTTTAACAACTGTATTAACCAATCATAAAATTAACAACATTGTTCATCTGCTTCAGCCTAATAACAATACAAAATTATATATTTTACTTCTGACCAATTAAAACACAGTATTCCTTACATGCCCCTAAACCAATCACAATATAACTGCCCCTTGACCATGACCAATCACAATATTAAAACCAAAACTTGCTATTCACAAATCATAATATAGTATTGTTTACCTGTCCCAGCTGGCGCCCCTTGACCAACCACAACGGTATGTCCGGCAGTTCCGGCAAAGTCTTCTGTTTCTTCTGGCTCGTCAAGAGGTTCATCATCATCCTCTTCACCCATTTCTTCATATTCATCATCGGCCATGTTGCTTCAAATTATTACCTATAGAAGCATAACGATAAATTACTTTTAAAATGTAAAGTTTGCTCATATCAAAATAGCACAAAAAGTCAGTCATTGCTCTAGAAAACATATAACATAGTGAATGCAAATATGACTATATGAATAAAGAGTAAATATTGTAATTTAGTAATATTATTAGTAAATATAGTAACTTTTAATTTGACGCATTAATTCTTTTTTTAAATAGGGAGCTAATCCATAACAAATAACACACATATAAAAAATTTATAAAAATAAATATAACCATTATTTTTTGGAGTATATTACTGAAAAATTGTAGTATATTCGAGTATCAAAAAAATGGAGTATATTGGAGTACATTAGCGAAAATGTCATCCAAATTGGTGTTTATCAACTAATCAAAGACACCATGATGAATTTCAGCATATATCACACTATTTGGTAAGGTGTTCATTGGAAACCATGTTAAATGCTGGCAGTGGGATTAATCAAGATTGCAACCCTGCTAGCTGATCTGATAGTGCAGGTGATTGAGAAGTTGCCACAGTGTAATTAAGTTTAATAGATGATTGAATATTTGAAAACCTGTAGGTTAAATGTTAAATCAAGAATTGCCTAAATTATACAACACATTGTAATCATCATCATCAAATTGGCATAGCCCAATTGGGTTTAAAGAGACTTATCCTGAAGGGTAATATAGGCTTGTGGCATGGGAACAGGAAGCAGGCAATACAATGATAAGAAAGGAGGACCATGTCTACCTATAGGGACATATCCTTAGCCAAAGGGCCCTTGCTGAGGGAAGGATTGTGCTACCTCTCATACTAATTGCAGATGAGTTTAATGTCAATGTAATGTAATAAAAATGATTAATATGTACAAAAAATCGACAAAAATGGTTAAAATAATAATTCGCACAAAGTGCCATATTTTTTCGACATATATTACATTATTACAAATATAAAAACAAGCAATTTATTAATATAAAATTCCTGGACACTATAAAAAATTCCAGGACATTTCAGGGTATTCCAACACCATGGTAACCGAACCTGGTTTATGTAATAAATATTTAAATAATAATTATTATAAAATTAAAACTTTATTTGTACATAATAAATACACCATTTAATGTATGATGTATTATTATAATAAGCAATGCAACAATTCATTATATTATAATTTTGTATATTTATTAAATTAGTCTTTTATGGTTATAAAATACATATGATTTTATATTTATAAATAATTGAGTACATTTGCAATTTTATTGATAAATTATTTCTAAATGTAGCCTTTGTGATCAGAAATGTGCATTTGATTTAGAAGTCGATGACAAAGTTCAAACATTTGAAATAAAAGATACTGTCCCCATAAAGAATAACTTGTTGATTACAAATTTGTTTATTTTGTTACAACTTTAACAAGGAGGTATCTGAAACAAGATAATAACATGCATGAGAAAACAATGATAATAACAAAAGTAACACATATAATAAAGATAGGACATGAATTTAGACATAGACACATGAATACAGTGAAACTTTTGTACTCCAAAAGAATGTCCATTATGAGCATGACACATCCACCCACCAATAGTTTAATACTAAATATGTATATTGTTATAAAATTACATATAAGCTATAGTGGAATTAAAGAAGTTTAAATTGAAAATTGAGTTTCTGTGCAATTTTTATCCACCAAGCTAAAGTAACTTTCACTGTCAACATTGCTGTGGGGTATGTCAGGATACCCAACATGTTATAATAGTTTTTCATATTGATATATATAATACACATTTCTCTTATTTTTCAAAGATGCCACACTTCATCACTGCTGGTATTGGTAACATCAAATGAAAGAGGAGAGGATTGCCTAGTAAATTTTCATAGCAGATTTATTAAATAATTCATGTTGGACAATCTTGACATGAAAGATTCAATACTGAATTATTCCAGACATCCTGACAGACATATGAAAAGTTAAAATCAAAATCAAATCAAGTTTCATTAAAAATTCCTGAATTCCAAAAAATTTTAGAAATTCAGGATGCCTGCCATTCCACAATTCTGAAGTCTGCAACTCCACATTGGTTGTTGATTAGCCCTGGCCCTGTAGCAGGACCACTCCCCAGGACCAGAGACAAAGTCACAGACTTTGGGGTTAGTCCGGAGGTCGATGAGTGAGTTGTGTAGGGTGGGATGTGCAGTTAAATGTGGGTGGTGTTGTGTAGTGTTTGGCCACAGGTGGGAAATGTATTTCGAGTTGTGGCGAAGAAAGTGTTGGTATTTGATAAGGTGGGGTAAGAGTTGCTTCAGTGTTTTGCGAGGAGAATGTGATGGAATCTAGAGAGGGTTGGGAGAAAAGGATTGGATGGTCTGAGTATGATGTTTGTGTCAGGGGATTTGAGGGTGTTTTTGTAGGTGGTGTCATTAATGTGGTTGGTATTTGGGGGTAATTGTGGGTGGATGTCTTGAAAGCGTTTTGTGTATATGTTGTGTTTGTGCTTTGGGTTTTTATCATTCTTCTTGCAACAAACATATTAATATATTAGATTACTTTCAGAAAATTAATTGATATCTGGTCTAACTTTATTTTTGAAAAAAGTGCAGCTTTCCAGAAAATGTATTATAATCTAGTCTAACTTCATTTGTGAAAGGGGTGCAGCTGATTCAGTAGGATGGAGGGGGCTGATTAGTCTCCCTAGTCACCCACTGGATGAATGGTGGAAATATTAGTAAATATCTATAAGAATACCATTGATGCTGATAGATAATTTACCACACGCCTTCTAATCTTAGTTCTCGAATTTATGAGATGGCAGATACAGGACAGCAAAATTTATTCGTTTTGCTTTTTTAACCCTTTTATGGCATGCTCAATAAACTTACACTAATGGCAAATATAGAGGATTTTACGATTGGTATTAATAAAAAATAAATCAATATTTTTTGAGCCCATAAACTATAATTATTTATTCAAAGCAATAAAATTAAGATTGCATTATTCAAATTAAGTTCGGAAATAGGTATTAGTCTATCAAAATTAATCACACATGACTTATTTGGCACAATATTTTTTACACATGCATTTCTGACATTGAAAACATTTGACCTTGACTAGGTTCCTTTTTTCGCAAAGGTGGCATCATCCTATGGTAGGTATAACTCCTACACCTGCTTTTGTCTGTTACTTGTTTCACTGATAAGTGAAAGCATGGAATTTGGATTCAGCATACAATTAGTAGGCCTATCTTCATTAGACAGTTCCATCAATGAAATTCAATGGCAGTAGTTTTTTAATGAGTTTATCTGAATAATTTAGGTGTGGGCTGTAATGTCCACCACATTGAAAAAAAAGTTTGGTCAGCAATTGTCATCTTTGTTGTGAGCAACTGTATGCATGTACTGGTACTGCAAGTCAATGGTACTCTTTGTTTCTTTGTAATCCAAAATTATCATAATCTAAAGAATTTAAAAATTAATCAGGACAGTCCAGATTTCATTTGATATTGGAACGGTTTAAAACCAGAAAAAAATTACACATCTTTGTGTAACTGCATTTTTTACATTTTACTATAACAAATTGTCAATTGTTCTGTATTTATTAAAATATTCTATTTGTTTATTTCTTTTCAGACATATTAAAATTTAACAGTATTAAACGTTTAACATTAAAGAAATTTTTTTTATTATTATATTACTATTATTGGATTGAAATTACTGTTATCAATTTATTAAAATGGTGTATATTTTTTGAAGTGAGGTGCAAATTCTAGACTATAGCTGTAAACTGCAATCCTATAAAAAAATTACATAACATTGGTGGATCCAGGGGGGCTAAAGGAGGTGCTAGCCCCCAGTAATTCTGGACTTAAGACCCTTTTCTGAACCAGCGCCCCTTTGTACGATAAATACACATAATATAGTACATATTCTATAATTTTTGTTGTATTTTTGGCACCCTTTAGAAATTGAGCCACCCAGTAACATAATCCTGGATTTGCCCATGCATTACCATGTCCATCATATACTGTCTAATAAATAACTCAATATGATGCATTATAAGTATGTATACTCCTCAAAATAGTCTTTCATCCTCAAATTATAATAAAAAAATTATAAACTTCCTGATATGCCTGATGAACAGGTGGTTTAATAACTGTATCTGATTATAATCAGATGGTGCCAGTGCTACCTACACTGGTGTTACTTAAGACTTGAAATCACTCATTGTACATTAAACCATTATTTTGTATGTAGCTGTTGAATTTACAATTAATTTAGTAAAAAAGTAATTATTGTTTATAACTATAATTAATCTTATATTACATATATATATAATTGTTTTTAATAGTTGTGATAGTTTTTAATTATAAAATACAAACTGTTTTGTTTTTCACTCTGTTATGATAAATAAGTAGGATTTTTGTTTTGTTTGCATTATTCCTATATCTATATTCACATATTTATTAAATAGTGACAAAACTATTAACTCAAAGTAATATTAAATATTTTATCAAATTAATTTTGATTACTAGGCTACTAGTATATTATATAAATATATAAATTAATATTGTTTTAACCAACCTAAATTGCAAATATTGCTAGATTTCATTTTTAGGGGGTGGAGCCCATAATTATTAAGCTGTAGAATGCTACAATTTTTTTGTCGGTGCCTGATATTCAGGTGCATTAAACCTGTTTAATGGCTGATTATCAGGCAATGTATTTATTACCTGTGGCCATATTATCAAAAGTAGATAAGGATAGGCTTGGTAGTGGGATAGTTTATCCCTTATCCATGGCTCACTGTGCAACCAATAAACATTTCTTAATTCTCAAATTAGATATTCAAATTCTCTGAGCCATAGATAAGGACAAGAAATCCCCCTATAAACAAGGTTATTTCCATCAGTTTGTCTTTTAACCAATCAGGAGAGATGTCACTGTGTCAAAAATAATAATGCTTATCAAATAAACATATACACAACATAATATTTTAAGGTACAACAATATAAACTTGCAGTTTTTTTATAAAATATTATTATTACTCTGTCATTATTTAATAATCAAATGAATACAGCGCCCTAAATGACAACTAACAAAATTACAACATTAATCAATGAGTTTGTAATAAGAAAGAAAGTATTAGATCATGACATCCGAATGATGGCATTTTACTAATAAGAAAAATGTCAAACTTGGAAAGAAATAAAAGAAAATGTAAATACCATTTGCATATATCCGTTCTATTGAGTAACTTTAAAAATATATATATATAATATTTACTCTCATGCAAAAAGCAAGCACTGCTATTAAGTGTTCTTCTACAGCAACCTAGTAGACAGTAATACTATAATACTTTGTTTTAAAATTCTAGAAAAATTAATAGATTCTTAGAACTGTAATAAAATCAGCTTATATTACAGTTAATGAAAATAATTATTTAACCTTAAAATAATGGTTTCTATAATGTTAACAATAGTATTACAACGTGTAGCTTCAAGTCTCACTATGTCTATAGTAAATGTTTTATTTTCCTTCTTTGTGTCATCCTGTTCTGTGTTTACTGATACTATGTCTTACTAGCTTCATCACTGCCTTTATATGGTTTGATACAAGGAAAACAATGCAGTTTGCTGAGGTGAGTCACCCCCAAAGCAGGATAAGGATTTGCCTTGTCCACTTCTTAGCTATGGGTAGGTTATCCAGTTTCAAGAATATGGATCACACAAGATGATGACTCAGTGAGCCATGGATAAGGTTATCCTAAGCCAATGATAAACATTATTTATGTTCAAGATTACACCACCTGATATTCAGCCAGTAAAATAGCTGATTGTCAAGTGCCTGACAATCAGGTAAAAAAATGTACAGTTTTATAGTTATAGCATTTGATATGGATAAATTCCATATATTTTTCTATATAATATGCAAATTATTTATTACTTCCTTAACTTTGTTATTAATATGTTTTTGTAATATTTCTACTAGTTGTAGTATTTATTTAAATTAGAGTAAACTGTAAACAAGTCAACCCATAAATAAGTTAACTCATAAATAGGTCAACTTGTAAAAATGAGTAAAATCATAAACATCAATTGGTCAACTGTTAAATGAAATATTACAATATATTATGTACTAAATATACCAATATTAAATATACAATGTCATATACTATTTATAAAATGTTATTACCATTTTCAAAAATATAATAACTGTTGAAATTATAATAAAAAAATAGACATCTAATAAAACTAACCTATTTATAAATTGACTTGTATACTCATTTACAAGTTGACTGACCCATTTATGAGTTGACTTGTTTACAAATTAACTATAGCTGTTTATGAATAGACTAGTTTAAGAGTTGTCCCATATCCTTTGATTTATCTGTCAGCATGAATAAGGTCAAGTAAAATTAATTATATGTTTCTCATCAATTTTTTTGTAAAAAGAGAGTCAGTGGTGCATAGGTATAGGAATTAGGTACACTAAATTTGTGCAAAAAATAAAAGTGTTTAAAACAGAATCAGTTGCACATAGGTTTAGCAATTAGGTGTTATATTTTTTCTAAAAAATAAAAGTCTATAAAACAGATTCGAGTGGCACATATGTTTTTTCATATTTGTAATAAAAAAATATATTTATACTGTAAAAATGACTGAAATATATAATATTGCTTATTTTATAAAGAAATTAACTTGAATATCTAAAATGAAACTAATATGTTGTATTTGACACTTTAAAAGCCTTAATGAATATATTAACACAACAAAATTTATAAAAAATATAAATTAATGCTTAATATATAATTATATCTATAATTGCATAAAATAAATATGTTACTATTCTTTCACTAATTATTATTAGTTATTTGTATTTCCCGAACTAGCCAGAAATCCCGAACTAGCTGCAACTTTTTTATTTTTAAAAATATAGCCCGAACTAACTGGAATAATAAGTATAATATCTTAAAGAAT